>JBAMCJ010002244.1:0-114195 GCA_037075205.1 Drosophila prostipennis | reverse complement strand
AACCTTTTTAATGCATCTTGCAGCTCCGTAGAACGTGCCATGTTGCATGTGACGACTTGCGGAATATCAGAAACCTTTCCGCCAACGGTCCAACCAAGTGCAGTATTGATCAGGCAGGGAAGACCTGGACCCAAAGAAATTTTGCCATTTGAAAGTAAGTCAAAAAACTCTTGTGTGCTGATGAGTAGGTCAATCCTGTGAGGCATGTAGAATCCTGGATCTGCAAGGTCAATCTCTGTGGGTATGTTCCATTGTGAAGTGTCAACGAATCGCTCTGACTGATTGAGCGATATTGTCTTGGCTACAGCGAATTGTAAATGCCATTCATCTACAGATAGTCGTGATCGAATAGTGGTTGAGACAGAGAATCTCATCTGCGTTCTGACATCGCCTATGCCAGAAATGTCATACTTCTGTCTTTTGAATCTGAGCTGAAGGAGCTTGGCCAACTCTTCATAGATGAAATTTATTTCAGAGCCTGAGTCAAGCAAAGCTCTGGCTGGCTGAAATATTCCAAACTTATCCCTAATCAATACTATTGCCGTAGGAATTAAAGCGCGCCTCGAATGACGCGAAAGCATGGAAACAGCATGTGTGGGTTTCCGCTCCTGCTGAGATGTGTGGTCAACAAATTGTGTTGGTTGCTCTGGATGAGCAGTTCTATGCAAACTAGTATGATGTAAGCCTTGACAAACGCGGCATCGGGATCTACTTGGACATCTGCTCGCCAAATGGCCGGTGCGCAAACAATTTATGCACAGAGAGGATTGCTTGATGAAATTAAATTTATCCTGCCAGCCTAGTAAACCAAATGAAGGGCACTGAGTTAGAGGGGGATCAGTAGCAGAACATTTTTTACTAACACCCTGTGCCGTAACAAAGGCTCTCCCTATTCTGCGTGGGCCTTTCCTTTGGGTTCTCATCAGATGATCGTTTAACGTTGCTCTCCAAATATTAACAGTGACGGCTTAAACTGCGATAACAATCCTCCCAAGTAGGCAACACCTCGTATTCTTGAACCGGATCGTACGATAATTTTGAATCTGCATCAATTTTAGATAAAACAAGATGAATTAGTATTGCGTTCAAACCATCTGCTTCTGATCCTAACGACAAGAACGATTCACGCAGCGCGGAGACGGTATCCAAGATACAGCGCAGAGCTGCGGGATCAGATCTTTTCATCATTTAAATATCGAATAAGCTAGAAATGTGCTCTATGAAAATGAAAACCTTTTTATCGTAGCGCTCCTTTAACTGCTTTAACGCCTTTGGATAATTGATTTCGGACACTTGGCCCCCTTGGCCACGACACTCAGCGCGGCGCCAGACGAACAGCTAAGCAAGTAGTTAAATTTGTCAACACCTGATATTGAAGCGTCATCATGTACCATGCTAGAAAGGCAGTGATAAACTTTATGAAGTCACCATACTTCCCGTCGAATTTAGGCAGCTTTAACGATGGCAAACGATTATGATGCCCAGTTGCGCAATTTACCGATGAATTGAAGAAACTTGCATCTTCTGGCCGGTCCTTCTTTGTCGCCCCAATTCGAGTTATGACAATTGCCTTGGTGGCTATGTTTATGTCCTCTAATTCTTGCCGGCCGTCGTCTGCCGGATCCTTTCGTTCGATCTGCGATTGGATTTAAAGAATTTGCTTAAAATACGATTCCAAAATCTGTGATTGGCATTCAAGGGCAGCAATGTCGTTCTGCGGTTCGATGCGAGCTTTGAGATTAACGATGTTTCGCTGAATTGTATTCATTTGCTGTCTTAACGACACGAGGAGCTGAGTATCTCTCATATTGCGAAGCGTTAATTAGCGAAAACTAAATGTGATTGTGGAGCAATTATTGAGTGAAGCAATACCTAATTCGATTATGTTGGCAATGCCCCTTGGTTCTAAGAGAGAAAAAACACTCCGATGCTTGGGAGAGTAACTCAATTTTTGCTCGTTTATTTGCAGACCAGCTGCACAAGTATTTGTGTGTATGGTAAGAGTGGAATGACAAAAACCGCGATTCCGTGTCTAGCTTACGGTTCTTCGTCCCCTTTGTGCCGCTGTTCCTTCGCTTGCGGAACTGTACTTGCGACGGTTATGTGGCGCATACCCTGTATGCAGGTATCCGCGACGATCCAGTGGCGAAGATTTGGTGATCCAACGATGCGTCCTGCGATCCAACGATGCTTCCGGAGATGATGCCAAATGCACTGACAATAGTCCGATGAGTTGCTGTGCGTGCCGAAAATACACCAAGTATTCTGGCGGTCTAAGATGCTGGAATCTATTTCTCCGCCGAATGCAGAGTGAATGCTTTCCAGTGTGAACTGGATTGATGCTGGGACTTGCCGAATGCAGAGTCCTGTCACGGTCGCCAAAATGTGCTGACTCTGCCCAACTGCAGAGTTATCAGAGTAAAACGTCCGAGTTGTTTCGATCTCTAATATGCACTGACTTTTAATGTTCAAGTTTGAGTATTACAAAGAGCGATATGTACATGTGTGAGTCTAAGAGTATAAGAGTGCGTAGGGCGAATTCAAATACAACAAGGGAGAACGCTATAGTCGGGTTGGTGTCCCGACTATCTAATACCCGTCACTCAGCTAAAGGGAGTGCGAACTCTGTAGGCGGGTTGGTGTCCCGACTATTTAATAAACGTAACTCAGCTAAAGGGAGTGCGAGGAATATAAAAAACTTTGATCAGGCATAAGTTTTAAACGAATGGTCCGATTTAAAAAATTTCTTCTACATTTCGATAGTTATTGATAAACACAACAAAACTGCATTTTTACTTTTCCGAAATATTTAAATTTTTAAAATCGTGAATTAAGTATTGTGGGCGTTAGAGGAGGCGTGGCACCATTTTGAAACAAACTTGCGCTGCGTAGGAGCTCCTAGAATCTGCATGCAAAATGTCAATCTCCTAGCTTTTATAGTTTTCGAGATCTCAGCGTTCATACGGACAGACAGACAGACAGACGGACAGACGGACAGACGGACATGGCTATATCGACTCGGCTAGTGATCCTGATCAAGAATATATATACTTTATGGGGTCGGAAACGCTTCCTTCTAGCTGTTACATACTTTTGCACGAATACAATATACCCTTTTACTCTACGAGTAACGGGTATAAACATATGATTACAGTGTGGGGTAGTTATCTAGAACAAGTTGGCAAAGAATTCAAATTATGACAGCTTTAAACAAAGTTATTTTTAAAAATATAATAATAATAAATGAAATTAGCATTGAATTATGATGTCATCGAATATTCTCCGCCCGTTAAATGATCCAAGGAGTATTCAGGCACCAATTTGCTCAGGCAGGGGCGCTATCTTACAGATGGGTCTTCGAATGGTTCGGTCTTTCACCTTGATCTCGGCCACCGCGTAAGATAGGATGGTCTGCTATCGTCAATTGAAGGCTCCGGTACGGACATCAAAGAAGACCCAATCAGCAGGTGCGCTGGGCTGAGCGCCTCTCCATCGTTTGGGTCTTCGGAGAGGGGTGCCATTGGTCTTGAGTTTAATATTGCCTCCGCCTCGATTGCAATCGTTTGAAGCTCCTCGTACGTTAACCCAGTGTTGCCCAAATCATCACCAAGGTCTTCATGGACTTCACTGCGGCCTCCCACAAGCCGCGAAAGTGGGGAGCACGCGGGGGAATGAACTTAAACTCAAATCCCACGATGCTGCTGAAATTCTGTACAGTCAATGTGTTGGCTTCGTCGAACAGCTGCTGCTTGAAATCCTCGAGTTGTGATCGTGCACCGACGAAATTAATGGCATTATCACAATAAATGCGTAGTGGGATTCCTCTGCGACTAACGAAGCGCTTTAAACAAAGAATAAAGTTATTACTAGACAGATCGGAAATGAGTTCTACGTGGATTGCCTTTGACGAAAAGCATATAAACACAGCCATGTATGTTTTATATGGCACCTTGCTTCGAATGCGGTATGATGTGGTTAAGGGTCCACATAGGTCGACTGCAGCTACAAACAAGAGAGAACGCTATAGTCGGGTTGGTGTCCCGACTATCTAATACCCGTCACTCGGCTAAAGGGAGTGCGAGGGAGATATAAACTTTGATCAGCTATAACTTTTTAACGAATGGTCCGATTTAAAAAATTTCTTCTACATTTCGATAGGTATTGATTAGCACAACAAAACTGCATTTTTACTTTTCCGAAATATTTAAATTTTTAAAATCGTATATAAGCCATTGTGGGCGTTAGAGGGGGCGTGGCACCTTCCGGAAATAAACTTGCGCTGCGTAGGAACTCCAAGAATCTTCATGCCAAATACCAATCTTCTAGCTTTTATAGTTTCCGAGATCTCAGCGTTCATACAGACAGACAGACAGACGGACAGACGGACAGACGGACAGACGGACAGAAGGACATGGCTATATTGACTCGGCTAGTGACCCTGATCAAGAATATATATACTTTATAGGGTCGGAAATGCTTCCTTCTAGCTGTTACATACTTTTGCACGAATACAATATACCCTTTTACTCTACGAGTAACGGGTATAAAAAAGGTCGTTGTGAATGAAAGCGATCAACTGGAAGTGATCCCATTATTTGTTCCATTAGGCGAGGCTTATAATGGTAACAATGTGTGTGCAGCGCCGTACAATCTTTCGAACGATTTCTCTGGCGTTTACAATCCAAGCCTGGAGCCGCAGGATTCCAATGAGAGCCTTTGGTCCAGCGTGCATGTGCTGCCGGTGGAGATATTCAACGAATTTCAATGTGAAGCAATGATTCTTTGGAAGAAGAACAGGAAATTTGGCATCGAGTGAAATGAGCGCCTTGGCTAAGTGGCCTTCTACACGTAATAGTGTTATAGAATGGTTTGATCCGTCAGCAGCTGCTACGAACGGATTTAGTTTTTGAAATTCGGGTTTTAAAATCTTCTTTTCCTTGAGCTGCTGCATTTCGTTGAAAAAGGTCTTCTGCTGAATATGTGATACGATGTGCTTGAACGCGTATTGCAATTCAGTTGGTGGTGTATGAATTATATCGACTACGTTCATCTTCCTGTTGACCTTAATTCTATTGAAGACGAGCAACACGAAAGCTATGACTCGCAAAATGCGCCGATAGGATGAGAATTTGTTGATCACGTAATCGAATACATCTTCTTTGCTGCCACTATCGGTACATGTGAGGACTGTTGCTTTCCGCAGCTCCAACTCTTCTTCGGTGTCCTGAGAGTTTGGTACTGATTGAGGCCATCCAGATGAGTTCTGACCTAAGAAGCTTGGTCCACGAAACCATATAGTTTCCATAAGCTCGGACGCTGCGCAGCCTCTTGACACTATGTCCGCGGGATTGTCCTTGCCCGGAACGTGTCTCCAAGTGATGGTTGAAGTGGTTGATTGCATCTCAAAAATCCGGTTGGCAGTTTAGCCGGGACGAGTGTATGGTAAGCCACTGTAGAACTATTCTTGAATCGGTCCAAAAGAAAATATTATTAATATATTTTTCGAATTGTTGCTTAATCTTGGCCCACGTTTGACACAATTAATATGCGGCGCACAATTCTAGCCGCGGCAGTGAAATTGCCTTTATTGGGGCCACTTCAGACTTGGCGATGATTAGCATTGATGTAAACTCTCCATTTAAGTATGTTCGTAGATATAGGAAACAGCCATAAGCTCGCTGCGATGCATCTGAAAATCCGTGTATTTCCGATATATTTCTTGGTGACGAGTTAATAAATCTCGGAACTTCGATGGATTGAAGATTGTGCAAATCTTTTTCTATTCGCTTCCACTGGGATTGAAGCTCAAGGGGAAGTGGATCATCCCAGTTTAGACGGTGCATCCACAACTCTTGGACCAATATTTTGCATCGAATAACGACTGGTGATGCGAGCCCTAGGAAATCGTACATTTGAGCTACAAGTGAAACGATGCTCCGCTTGGTGATGACAGAGATTGTAGGTAGTGTATACCTAAAACAGAACACATCTAGTTTTGGTTGCCACGACATGCCCAAGATCTTCGTTACATCCTTGGTATCAACCTTGAATTGAAACTCTGCTCCGTTGCCTTCTATTTTGCTTGTGTTTCAGTTTGCTAGCTCCAATCCAAGCTCTTCGACACTGTCTGCTCTAGTAAAGAGGTCATCGACTTACATCTCTTCTGTAAGAACGGCTGCTCCGATGGGAAACTGATTGGAGAAGTTATCCGCAATATATTTCAAGCTCCTGATTGCTAGAAATGGTGCGCAGGACATGCCGTACGTGACAGTGTTGAGCTGAAACAATTCTAGAGGCGCAGCTGAGGATTCTCTCCAGAGAACAAGTTGATACATACGATCGTCTGGTGAGACTTCGAACTGGCGATACATCTTGCAGATATCAGCTTTAAGTGCATGACGATGCAAGCGAAAGGCTAGAAGTGTTAAGATAAGATTCTGCTGGATGCTTGGCCCAATCATCAACAACTCATTTAGAGAAAGGTTCGATGTTGTTTTGCATGATGCATCGAACACAACACGCAGCTTGGTAGTCGTGCTTTCTGATCTTAGGACTCCATGATGCGAGATCACATAATGTGTCTTCTGAGAGTCGAAATCAGATGCCAATTGCATGTGATTCAGAGCTAAGTATTCCTTCATGAATTTCACGTACATCTCCTTTAACAACGGGTTGCGGTTCAACCTACGTTCATTTTGCAGGGATTTGGCAATTTCAAAGGATTTACCTAGCATGTGAGGATTCTCTTTAAAGGGCAAGCTAACTTGGACCCGTCCAGATGTGAGAAACTTAACGTTTGTCAAAAAATGCCGTTCGCATTCCTGCTCTTCTAGGGTGAAACCTTGATGGTGCGAATCAAACTCTTCGATTAGCCAAAACCTTTTTAATGCATCTTGCAGCTCCGTAGAACGTGCCATGTTGCATGTGACGACTTGCGGAATATCAGAAACCTTTCCGCCAACGATCCAACCAAGTGCAGTATTGATCAGGCAGGGAAGACCTGGACCCAAAGAAATTTTGCCATTTGAAAGTAAGTCAAAAACTCTTGTGTGCTGATGAGTAGGTCAATCCTGTGAGGCATGTAGAATCCTGGATCTGCAAGGTCAATCTCTGTGGGTATGTTCCATTGTGAAGTGTCAACGAATCGCTCTGACTGATTGAGCGATATTGTCTTGGCTACAGCGAATTGTAAATGCCATTCATCTACAGATAGTCGTGATCGAATAGTGGTTGAGACAGAGAATCTCATCTGCGTTCTGACATCGCCTATGCCAGAAATGTCATACTTCTGTCTTTTGAATCTGAGCTGAAGGAGCTTGGCCAACTCTTCATAGATGAAATTTATTTCAGAGCCTGAGTCAAGCAAAGCTCTGGCTGGCTGAAATATTCCAAACTTATCCCTAATCAATACTATTGCCGTAGGAATTAAAGCGCGCCTCGAATGACGCGAAAGCATGGAAACAGCATGTGTGGGTTTCCGCTCCTGCTGAGATGTGTGGTCAACAAATTGTGTTGGTTGCTCTGGATGAGCAGTTCTATGCAAACTAGTATGATGTAAGCCTTGACAAACGCGGCATCGGGATCTACTTGGACATCTGCTCGCCAAATGGCCGGTGCGCAAACAATTTATGCACAGAGAGGATTGCTTGATGAAATTAAATTTATCCTGCCAGCCTAGTAAACCAAATGAAGGGCACTGAGTTAGAGGGGGATCAGTAGCAGAACATTTTTTACTAACACCCTGTGCCGTAACAAAGGCTCTCCTATTCTGCGTGGGCCTTTCCTTTGGGTTCTCATCAGATGATCGTTTAACGTTGCTCTCCAAATATTAACAGTGACGGCTTAAACTGCGATAACAATCCTCCCAAGTAGGCAACACCTCGTATTCTTGAACCGGATCGTACGATAATTTTGAATCTGCATCAATTTTAGATAAAACAAGATGAATTAGTATTGCGTTCAAACCATCTGCTTCTGATCCTAACGACAAGAACGATTCACGCAGCGCGGAGACGGTATCCAAGATACAGCGCAGAGCTGCGGGATCAGATCTTTTCATCATTTAAATATCGAATAAGCTAGAAATGTGCTCTATGAAAATGAAAACCTTTTTATCGTAGCGCTCCTTTAACTGCTTTAACGCCTTTGGATAATTGATTTCGGACACTTGGCCCCCTTGGCCACGACACTCAGCGCGGCGCCAGACGAACAGCTAAGCAAGTAGTTAAATTTGTCAACACCTGATATTGAAGCGTCATCATGTACCATGCTAGAAAGGCAGTGATAAACTTTATGAAGTCACCATACTTCCCGTCGAATTTAGGCAGCTTTAACGATGGCAAACGATTATGATGCCCAGTTGCGCAATTTACCGATGAATTGAAGAAACTTGCATCTTCTGGCCGGTCCTTCTTTGTCGCCCCAATTCGAGTTATGACAATTGCCTTGGTGGCTATGTTTATGTCCTCTAATTCTTGCCGGCCGTCGTCTGCCGGATCCTTTCGTTCGATCTGCGATTGGATTTAAAGAATTTGCTTAAAATACGATTCCAAAATCTGTGATTGGCATTCAAGGGCAGCAATGTCGTTCTGCGGTTCGATGCGAGCTTTGAGATTAACGATGTTTCGCTGAATTGTATTCATTTGCTGTCTTAACGACACGAGGAGCTGAGTATCTCTCATATTGCGAAGCGTTAATTAGCGAAAACTAAATGTGATTGTGGAGCAATTATTGAGTGAAGCAATACCTAATTCGATTATGTTGGCAATGCCCCTTGGTTCTAAGAGAGAAAAACACTCCGATGCTTGGGAGAGTAACTCAATTTTTGCTCGTTTATTTGCAGACCAGCTGCACAAGTATTTGTGTGTATGGTAAGAGTGGAATGACAAAAACCGCGATTCCGTGTCTAGCTTACGGTTCTTCGTCCCCTTTGTGCCGCTGTTCCTTCGCTTGCGGAACTGTACTTGCGACGGTTATGTGGCGCATACCCTGTATGCAGGTATCCGCGACGATCCAGTGGCGAAGATTTGGTGATCCAACGATGCGTCCTGCGATCCAACGATGCTTCCGGAGATGATGCCAAATGCACTGACAATAGTCCGATGAGTTGCTGTGCGTGCCGAAAATACACCAAGTATTCTGGCGGTCTAAGATGCTGGAATCTATTTCTCCGCCGAATGCAGAGTGAATGCTTTCCAGTGTGAACTGGATTGATGCTGGGACTTGCCGAATGCAGAGTCCTGTCACGGTCGCCAAAATGTGCTGACTCTGCCCAACTGCAGAGTTATCAGAGTAAAACGTCCGAGTTGTTTCGATCTCTAATATGCACTGACTTTTAATGTTCAAGTTTGAGTATTACAAAGAGCGATATGTACATGTGTGAGTCTAAGAGTATAAGAGTGCGTAGGGCGAATTCAAATACAACAAGGGAGAACGCTATAGTCGGGTTGGTGTCCCGACTATCTAATACCCGTCACTCAGCTAAAGGGAGTGCGAACTCTGTAGGCGGGTTGGTGTCCCGACTATTTAATAAACGTAACTCAGCTAAAGGGAGTGCGAGGAATATAAAAAACTTTGATCAGGCATAAGTTTTAAACGAATGGTCCGATTTAAAAAATTTCTTCTACATTTCGATAGTTATTGATAAACACAACAAAACTGCATTTTTACTTTTCCGAAATATTTAAATTTTTAAAATCGTGTATTAAGTATTGTGGGCGTTAGAGGAGGCGTGGCACCATTTTGAAACAAACTTGCGCTGCGTAGGAGCTCCTAGAATCTGCATGCAAAATGTCAATCTCCTAGCTTTTATAGTTTTCGAGATCTCAGCGTTCATACGGACAGACAGACAGACAGACGGACAGACGGACAGACGGACATGGCTATATCGACTCGGCTAGTGATCCTGATCAAGAATATATATACTTTATGGGGTCGGAAACGCTTCCTTCTAGCTGTTACATACTTTTGCACGAATACAATATACCCTTTTACTCTACGAGTAACGGGTATAAACATATGATTACAGTGTGGGGTAGTTATCTAGAACAAGTTGGCAAAGAATTCAAATTATGACAGCTTTAAACAAAGTTATTTTTAAAAATATAATAATAATAAATGAAATTAGCATTGAATTATGATGTCATCGAATATTCTCCGCCCGTTAAATGATCCAAGGAGTATTCAGGCACCAATTTGCTCAGGCAGGGGCGCTATCTTACAGATGGGTCTTCGAATGGTTCGGTCTTTCACCTTGATCTCGGCCACCGCGTAAGATAGGATGGTCTGCTATCGTCAATTGAAGGCTCCGGTACGGACATCAAAGAAGACCCAATCAGCAGGTGCGCTGGGCTGAGCGCCTCTCCATCGTTTGGGTCTTCGGAGAGGGGTGCCATTGGTCTTGAGTTTAATATTGCCTCCGCCTCGATTGCAATCGTTTGAAGCTCCTCGTACGTTAACCCAGTGTTGCCCAAATCATCACCAAGGTCTTCATGGACTTCACTGCGGCCTCCCACAAGCCGCGAAAGTGGGGAGCACGCGGGGGAATGAACTTAAACTCAAATCCCACGATGCTGCTGAAATTCTGTACAGTCAATGTGTTGGCTTCGTCGAACAGCTGCTGCTTGAAATCCTCGAGTTGTGATCGTGCACCGACGAAATTAATGGCATTATCACAATAAATGCGTAGTGGGATTCCTCTGCGACTAACGAAGCGCTTTAAACAAAGAATAAAGTTATTACTAGACAGATCGGAAATGAGTTCTACGTGGATTGCCTTTGACGAAAAGCATATAAACACAGCCATGTATGTTTTATATGGCACCTTGCTTCGAATGCGGTATGATGTGGTTAAGGGTCCACATAGGTCGACTGCAGCTACAAACAAGAGAGAACGCTATAGTCGGGTTGGTGTCCCGACTATCTAATACCCGTCACTCGGCTAAAGGGAGTGCGAGGGAGATATAAACTTTGATCAGCTATAACTTTTTAACGAATGGTCCGATTTAAAAAATTTCTTCTACATTTCGATAGGTATTGATTAGCACAACAAAACTGCATTTTTACTTTTCCGAAATATTTAAATTTTTAAAATCGTATATAAGCCATTGTGGGCGTTAGAGGGGGCGTGGCACCTTCCGGAAATAAACTTGCGCTGCGTAGGAACTCCAAGAATCTTCATGCCAAATACCAATCTTCTAGCTTTTATAGTTTCCGAGATCTCAGCGTTCATACAGACAGACAGACAGACGGACAGACGGACAGACGGACAGACGGACATGGCTATATTGACTCGGCTAGTGACCCTGATCAAGAATATATATACTTTATAGGGTCGGAAATGCTTCCTTCTAGCTGTTACATACTTTTGCACGAATACAATATACCCTTTTACTCTACGAGTAACGGGTATAAAAAAGGTCGTTGTGAATGAAAGCGATCAACTGGAAGTGATCCCATTATTTGTTCCATTAGGCGAGGCTTATAATGGTAACAATGTGTGTGCAGCGCCGTACAATCTTTCGAACGATTTCTCTGGCGTTTACAATCCAAGCCTGGAGCCGCAGGATTCCAATGAGAGCCTTTGGTCCAGCGTGCATGTGCTGCCGGTGGAGATATTCAACGAATTTCAATGTGAAGCAATGATTCTTTGGAAGAAGAACAGGAAATTTGGCATCGAGTGAAATGAGCGCCTTGGCTAAGTGGCCTTCTACACGTAATAGTGTTATAGAATGGTTTGATCCGTCAGCAGCTGCTACGAACGGATTTAGTTTTTGAAATTCGGGTTTTAAAATCTTCTTTTCCTTGAGCTGCTGCATTTCGTTGAAAAAGGTCTTCTGCTGAATATGTGATACGATGTGCTTGAACGCGTATTGCAATTCAGTTGGTGGTGTATGAATTATATCGACTACGTTCATCTTCCTGTTGACCTTAATTCTATTGAAGACGAGCAACACGAAAGCTATGACTCGCAAAATGCGCCGATAGGATGAGAATTTGTTGATCACGTAATCGAATACATCTTCTTTGCTGCCACTATCGGTACATGTGAGGACTGTTGCTTTCCGCAGCTCCAACTCTTCTTCGGTGTCCTGAGAGTTTGGTACTGATTGAGGCCATCCAGATGAGTTCTGACCTAAGAAGCTTGGTCCACGAAACCATATAGTTTCCATAAGCTCGGACGCTGCGCAGCCTCTTGACACTATGTCCGCGGGATTGTCCTTGCCCGGAACGTGTCTCCAAGTGATGGTTGAAGTGGTTGATTGCATCTCAAAAATCCGGTTGGCAGTTTAGCCGGGACGAGTGTATGGTAAGCCACTGTAGAACTATTCTTGAATCGGTCCAAAAGAAAATATTATTAATATATTTTTCGAATTGTTGCTTAATCTTGGCCCACGTTTGACACAATTAATATGCGGCGCACAATTCTAGCCGCGGCAGTGAAATTGCCTTTATTGGGGCCACTTCAGACTTGGCGATGATTAGCATTGATGTAAACTCTCCATTTAAGTATGTTCGTAGATATAGGAAACAGCCATAAGCTCGCTGCGATGCATCTGAAAATCCGTGTATTTCCGATATATTTCTTGGTGACGAGTTAATAAATCTCGGAACTTCGATGGATTGAAGATTGTGCAAATCTTTTTCTATTCGCTTCCACTGGGATTGAAGCTCAAGGGGAAGTGGATCATCCCAGTTTAGACGGTGCATCCACAACTCTTGGACCAATATTTTGCATCGAATAACGACTGGTGATGCGAGCCCTAGGAAATCGTACATTTGAGCTACAAGTGAAACGATGCTCCGCTTGGTGATGACAGAGATTGTAGGTAGTGTATACCTAAAACAGAACACATCTAGTTTTGGTTGCCACGACATGCCCAAGATCTTCGTTACATCCTTGGTATCAACCTTGAATTGAAACTCTGCTCCGTTGCCTTCTATTTTGCTTGTGTTTCAGTTTGCTAGCTCCAATCCAAGCTCTTCGACACTGTCTGCTCTAGTAAAGAGGTCATCGACTTACATCTCTTCTGTAAGAACGGCTGCTCCGATGGGAAACTGATTGGAGAAGTTATCCGCAATATATTTCAAGCTCCTGATTGCTAGAAATGGTGCGCAGGACATGCCGTACGTGACAGTGTTGAGCTGAAACAATTCTAGAGGCGCAGCTGAGGATTCTCTCCAGAGAACAAGTTGATACATACGATCGTCTGGTGAGACTTCGAACTGGCGATACATCTTGCAGATATCAGCTTTAAGTGCATGACGATGCAAGCGAAAGGCTAGAAGTGTTAAGATAAGATTCTGCTGGATGCTTGGCCCAATCATCAACAACTCATTTAGAGAAAGGTTCGATGTTGTTTTGCATGATGCATCGAACACAACACGCAGCTTGGTAGTCGTGCTTTCTGATCTTAGGACTCCATGATGCGAGATCACATAATGTGTCTTCTGAGAGTCGAAATCAGATGCCAATTGCATGTGATTCAGAGCTAAGTATTCCTTCATGAATTTCACGTACATCTCCTTTAACAACGGGTTGCGGTTCAACCTACGTTCATTTTGCAGGGATTTGGCAATTTCAAAGGATTTACCTAGCATGTGAGGATTCTCTTTAAAGGGCAAGCTAACTTGGACCCGTCCAGATGTGAGAAACTTAACGTTTGTCAAAAAATGCCGTTCGCATTCCTGCTCTTCTAGGGTGAAACCTTGATGGTGCGAATCAAACTCTTCGATTAGCCAAAACCTTTTTAATGCATCTTGCAGCTCCGTAGAACGTGCCATGTTGCATGTGACGACTTGCGGAATATCAGAAACCTTTCCGCCAACGATCCAACCAAGTGCAGTATTGATCAGGCAGGGAAGACCTGGACCCAAAGAAATTTTGCCATTTGAAAGTAAGTCAAAAAACTCTTGTGTGCTGATGAGTAGGTCAATCCTGTGAGGCATGTAGAATCCTGGATCTGCAAGGTCAATCTCTGTGGGTATGTTCCATTGTGAAGTGTCAACGAATCGCTCTGACTGATTGAGCGATATTGTCTTGGCTACAGCGAATTGTAAATGCCATTCATCTACAGATAGTCGTGATCGAATAGTGGTTGAGACAGAGAATCTCATCTGCGTTCTGACATCGCCTATGCCAGAAATGTCATACTTCTGTCTTTTGAATCTGAGCTGAAGGAGCTTGGCCAACTCTTCATAGATGAAATTTATTTCAGAGCCTGAGTCAAGCAAAGCTCTGGCTGGCTGAAATATTCCAAACTTATCCCTAATCAATACTATTGCCGTAGGAATTAAAGCGCGCCTCGAATGACGCGAAAGCATGGAAACAGCATGTGTGGGTTTCCGCTCCTGCTGAGATGTGTGGTCAACAAATTGTGTTGGTTGCTCTGGATGAGCAGTTCTATGCAAACTAGTATGATGTAAGCCTTGACAAACGCGGCATCGGGATCTACTTGGACATCTGCTCGCCAAATGGCCGGTGCGCAAACAATTTATGCACAGAGAGGATTGCTTGATGAAATTAAATTTATCCTGCCAGCCTAGTAAACCAAATGAAGGGCACTGAGTTAGAGGGGGATCAGTAGCAGAACATTTTTTACTAACACCCTGTGCCGTAACAAAGGCTCTCCTATTCTGCGTGGGCCTTTCCTTTGGGTTCTCATCAGATGATCGTTTAACGTTGCTCTCCAAATATTAACAGTGACGGCTTAAACTGCGATAACAATCCTCCCAAGTAGGCAACACCTCGTATTCTTGAACCGGATCGTACGATAATTTTGAATCTGCATCAATTTTAGATAAAACAAGATGAATTAGTATTGCGTTCAAACCATCTGCTTCTGATCCTAACGACAAGAACGATTCACGCAGCGCGGAGACGGTATCCAAGATACAGCGCAGAGCTGCGGGATCAGATCTTTTCATCATTTAAATATCGAATAAGCTAGAAATGTGCTCTATGAAAATGAAAACCTTTTTATCGTAGCGCTCCTTTAACTGCTTTAACGCCTTTGGATAATTGATTTCGGACACTTGGCCCCCTTGGCCACGACACTCAGCGCGGCGCCAGACGAACAGCTAAGCAAGTAGTTAAATTTGTCAACACCTGATATTGAAGCGTCATCATGTACCATGCTAGAAAGGCAGTGATAAACTTTATGAAGTCACCATACTTCCCGTCGAATTTAGGCAGCTTTAACGATGGCAAACGATTATGATGCCCAGTTGCGCAATTTACCGATGAATTGAAGAAACTTGCATCTTCTGGCCGGTCCTTCTTTGTCGCCCCAATTCGAGTTATGACAATTGCCTTGGTGGCTATGTTTATGTCCTCTAATTCTTGCCGGCCGTCGTCTGCCGGATCCTTTCGTTCGATCTGCGATTGGATTTAAAGAATTTGCTTAAAATACGATTCCAAAATCTGTGATTGGCATTCAAGGGCAGCAATGTCGTTCTGCGGTTCGATGCGAGCTTTGAGATTAACGATGTTTCGCTGAATTGTATTCATTTGCTGTCTTAACGACACGAGGAGCTGAGTATCTCTCATATTGCGAAGCGTTAATTAGCGAAAACTAAATGTGATTGTGGAGCAATTATTGAGTGAAGCAATACCTAATTCGATTATGTTGGCAATGCCCCTTGGTTCTAAGAGAGAAAAAACACTCCGATGCTTGGGAGAGTAACTCAATTTTTGCTCGTTTATTTGCAGACCAGCTGCACAAGTATTTGTGTGTATGGTAAGAGTGGAATGACAAAAACCGCGATTCCGTGTCTAGCTTACGGTTCTTCGTCCCCTTTGTGCCGCTGTTCCTTCGCTTGCGGAACTGTACTTGCGACGGTTATGTGGCGCATACCCTGTATGCAGGTATCCGCGACGATCCAGTGGCGAAGATTTGGTGATCCAACGATGCGTCCTGCGATCCAACGATGCTTCCGGAGATGATGCCAAATGCACTGACAATAGTCCGATGAGTTGCTGTGCGTGCCGAAAATACACCAAGTATTCTGGCGGTCTAAGATGCTGGAATCTATTTCTCCGCCGAATGCAGAGTGAATGCTTTCCAGTGTGAACTGGATTGATGCTGGGACTTGCCGAATGCAGAGTCCTGTCACGGTCGCCAAAATGTGCTGACTCTGCCCAACTGCAGAGTTATCAGAGTAAAACGTCCGAGTTGTTTCGATCTCTAATATGCACTGACTTTTAATGTTCAAGTTTGAGTATTACAAAGAGCGATATGTACATGTGTGAGTCTAAGAGTATAAGAGTGCGTAGGGCGAATTCAAATACAACAAGGGAGAACGCTATAGTCGGGTTGGTGTCCCGACTATCTAATACCCGTCACTCAGCTAAAGGGAGTGCGAACTCTGTAGGCGGGTTGGTGTCCCGACTATTTAATAAACGTAACTCAGCTAAAGGGAGTGCGAGGAATATAAAAAACTTTGATCAGGCATAAGTTTTAAACGAATGGTCCGATTTAAAAAATTTCTTCTACATTTCGATAGTTATTGATAAACACAACAAAACTGCATTTTTACTTTTCCGAAATATTTAAATTTTTAAAATCGTGTATTAAGTATTGTGGGCGTTAGAGGAGGCGTGGCACCATTTTGAAACAAACTTGCGCTGCGTAGGAGCTCCTAGAATCTGCATGCAAAATGTCAATCTCCTAGCTTTTATAGTTTTCGAGATCTCAGCGTTCATACGGACAGACAGACAGACAGACGGACAGACGGACAGACGGACATGGCTATATCGACTCGGCTAGTGATCCTGATCAAGAATATATATACTTTATGGGGTCGGAAACGCTTCCTTCTAGCTGTTACATACTTTTGCACGAATACAATATACCCTTTTACTCTACGAGTAACGGGTATAAACATATGATTACAGTGTGGGGTAGTTATCTAGAACAAGTTAGCAAAGAATTCAAATTATGACAGCTTTAAACAAAGTTATTTTTAAAAATATAATAATAATAAATGAAATTAGCATTGAATTATGATGTCATCGAATATTCTCCGCCCGTTAAATGATCCAAGGAGTATTCAGGCACCAATTTGCTCAGGCAGGGGCGCTATCTTACAGATGGGTCTTCGAATGGTTCGGTCTTTCACCTTGATCTCGGCCACCGCGTAAGATAGGATGGTCTGCTATCGTCAATTGAAGGCTCCGGTACGGACATCAAAGAAGACCCAATCAGCAGGTGCGCTGGGCTGAGCGCCTCTCCATCGTTTGGGTCTTCGGAGAGGGGTGCCATTGGTCTTGAGTTTAATATTGCCTCCGCCTCGATTGCAATCGTTTGAAGCTCCTCGTACGTTAACCCAGTGTTGCCCAAATCATCACCAAGGTCTTCATGGACTTCACTGCGGCCTCCCACAAGCCGCGAAAGTGGGGAGCACGCGGGGGAATGAACTTAAACTCAAATCCCACGATGCTGCTGAAATTCTGTACAGTCAATGTGTTGGCTTCGTCGAACAGCTGCTGCTTGAAATCCTCGAGTTGTGATCGTGCACCGACGAAATTAATGGCATTATCACAATAAATGCGTAGTGGGATTCCTCTGCGACTAACGAAGCGCTTTAAACAAAGAATAAAGTTATTACTAGACAGATCGGAAATGAGTTCTACGTGGATTGCCTTTGACGAAAAGCATATAAACACAGCCATGTATGTTTTATATGGCACCTTGCTTCGAATGCGGTATGATGTGGTTAAGGGTCCACATAGGTCGACTGCAGCTACAAACAAGAGAGAACGCTATAGTCGGGTTGGTGTCCCGACTATCTAATACCCGTCACTCGGCTAAAGGGAGTGCGAGGGAGATATAAACTTTGATCAGCTATAACTTTTTAACGAATGGTCCGATTTAAAAAACTTCTTCTA
The DNA here is from genome assembly GCA_037075205.1 of Drosophila prostipennis. NCBI lineage: Eukaryota > Metazoa > Arthropoda > Insecta > Diptera > Drosophilidae > Drosophila > Drosophila prostipennis. The sequence continues at coordinate 96,308 of JBAMCJ010002244.1, read as the reverse complement.
CATTTCGATAGGTATTGATTAGCACAACAAAACTGCATTTTTACTTTTCCGAAATATTTAAATTTTTAAAATCGTATATAAGCCATTGTGGGCGTTAGAGGGGGCGTGGCACCTTCCGGAAACAAACTTGCGCTGCGTAGGAACTCCAAGAATCTTCATGCCAAATACCAATCTTCTAGCTTTTATAGTTTCCGAGATCTCAGCGTTCATACAGACAGACAGACAGACGGACAGACGGACAGACGGACAGACGGACATGGCTATATTGACTCGGCTAGTGACCCTGATCAAGAATATATATACTTTATAGGGTCGGAAATGCTTCCTTCTAGCTGTTACATACTTTTGCACGAATACAATATACCCTTTTACTCTACGAGTAACGGGTATAAAAAAGGTCGTTGTGAATGAAAGCGATCAACTGGAAGTGATCCCATTATTTGTTCCATTAGGCGAGGCTTATAATGGTAACAGTGTGTGCAGCGCCGTACAATCTTTCGAACGATTTCTCTGGCGTTTACAATCCAAGCCTGGAGCCGCAGGATTCCAATGAGAGCCTTTGGTCCAGCGTGCATGTGCTGTCGGTGGAGATATTCAACGAATTTCAATGTGAAGCAATGATTCTTTGGAAGAAGAACAGGAAATTTGGCATCGAGTGAAATGAGCGCCTTGGCTAAGCGGCCTCCTACACGTAATAGTGTTATAGAATGGTTTGATCCGTCAGCAGCTGCTACGAACGGATTTAGTTTTTGAAATTCGGGTTTTAAAATCTTCTTTTCCTTGAGCTGCTGCATTTCGTTGAAAAAGGTCTTCTGCTGAATATGTGACACGATGTGCTTGAACGCGTATTGCAATTCAGTTGGTGGTGTATGAATTATATCGACTACGTTCATCTTCCTGTTGACCTTAATTCTATTGAAGACGAGCAACACAAAAGCTATGACTCGCAAAATGCGCCGATAGGATGAGAATTTGTTGATCACGTAATCGAATACATCTTCTTTGCTGCCACTATCGGTACATGTGAGGACTGTTGCTTTCCGCAGCTCCAACTCTTCTTCGGTGTCCTGAGAGTTTGGTACTGATTGAGGCCATCCAGATGAGTTCTGACCTAAGAAGCTTGGTCCACGAAACCATATAGTTTCCATAAGCTCGGACGCTGCGCAGCCTCTTGACACTATGTCCGCGGGATTGTCCTTGCCCGGAACGTGTCTCCAAGTGATGGTTGAAGTGGTTGATTGCATCTCAAAAATCCGGTTGGCAGTTTAGCCGGGACGAGTGTATGGTAAGCCACTGTAGAACTATTCTTGAATCGGTCCAAAAGAAAATATTATTAATATATTTTTCGAATTGTTGCGTAATCTTGGCCCACGTTTGACAAAATTAATATGCGGCGCACAATTCTAGCCGCGGCAGTGAAATTGCCTTTATTGGGGCCACTTCAGACTTGGCGATGATTAGCATTGATGTAAACTCTCCATTTAAGTATGTTCGTAGATATAGGAAACAGCCATAAGCTCGCTGCGATGCATCTGAAAATCCGTGTATTTCCGATAGATTTCTTGGTGACGAGTTAATAAATCTCGGAACTTCGATGGATTGAAGATTGTGCAAATCTTTTTCTATTCGCTTCCACTGGGATTGAAGCTCAAGGGGAAGTGGATCATCCCAGTTTAGACGGTGCATCCACAACTCTTGGACCAATATTTTGCATCGAATAACGACTGGTGATGCGAGCCCTAGGAAATCGTACATTTGAGCTACAAGTGAAACGATGCTCCGCTTGGTGATGACAGAGATTGTAGGTAGTGTATACCTAAAACAGAACACATCTAGTTTTGGTTGCCACGACATGCCCAAGATCTTCGTTACATCCTTGGTATCAACCTTGAATTGAAACTCTGCTCCGTTGCCTTCTATTTTGCTTGTGTTTCAGTTTGCTAGCTCCAATCCAAGCTCTTCGACACTGTCTGCTCCAGTAAAGAGGTCATCGACTTACATCTCTTCTGTAAGAACGGCTGCTCCGATGGGAAACTGATTGGAGAAGTTATCCGCAATATATTTCAAGCTCCTGATTGCTAGAAATGGTGCGCAGGACATGCCGTACGTGACAGTGTTGAGCTGAAACAATTCTAGAGGCGCAGCTGAGGATTCTCTCCAGAGAACAAGTTGATACATACGATCGTCTGGTGAGACTTCGAACTGGCGATACATCTTGCAGATATCAGCTTTAAGTGCATGACGATGCAAGCGAAAGGCTAGAAGTGTTAAGATAAGATTCTGCTGGATGCTTGGCCCAATCATCAACAACTCATTTAGAGAAAGGTTCGATGTTGTTTTGCATGATGCATCGAACACAACACGCAGCTTGGTAGTCGTGCTTTCTGATCTTAGGACTCCATGATGCGAGATCACATAATGTGTCTTCTGAGAGTCGAAATCAGATGCCAATTGCATGTGATTCAGAGCTAAGTATTCCTTCATGAATTTCACGTACATCTCCTTTAACAACGGGTTGCGGTTCAACCTACGTTCATTTTGCAGGGATTTGGCAATTTCAAAGGATTTACCTAGCATGTGAGGATTCTCTTTAAAGGGCAAGCTGACTTGGACCCGTCCAGATGTGAGAAACTTAACGTTTGTCAAAAAATGCCGTTCGCATTCCTGCTCTTCTAGGGTGAAACCTTGATGGTGCGAATCAAACTCTTCGATTAGCCAAAACCTTTTTAATGCATCTTGCAGCTCCGTAGAACGTGCCATGTTGCATGTGACGACTTGCGGAATATCAGAAACCTTTCCGCCAACGATCCAACCAAGTGCAGTATTGATCAGGCAGGGAAGACCTGGACCCAAAGAAATTTTGCCATTTGAAAGTAAGTCAAAAAACTCTTGTGTGCTGATGAGTAGGTCAATCCTGTGAGGCATGTAGAATCCTGGATCTGCAAGGTCAATCTCTGTGGGTATGTTCCATTGTGAAGTGTCAACGAATCGCTCTGACTGATTGAGCGATATTGTCTTGGCTACAGCGAATTGTAAATGCCATTCATCTACAGATAGTCGTGATCGAATAGTGGTTGAGACAGAGAATCTCATCTGCGTTCTGACATCGCCTATGCCAGAAATGTCATACTTCTGTCTTTTGAATCTGAGCTGAAGGAGCTTGGCCAACTCTTCATAGATGAAATTTATTTCAGAGCCTGAGTCAAGCAAAGCTCTGGCTGGCTGAAATATTCCAAACTTATCCCTAATCAATACTATTGCCGTAGGAATTAAAGCGCGCCTCGAATGACGCGAAAGCATGGAAACAGCATGTGTGGGTTTCCGCTCCTGCTGAGATGTGTGGTCAACAAATTGTGTTGGTTGCTCTGGATGAGCAGTTCTATGCAAACTAGTATGATGTAAGCCTTGACAAACGCGGCATCGGGATCTACTTGGACATCTGCTCGCCAAATGGCCGGTGCGCAAACAATTTATGCACAGAGAGGATTGCTTGATGAAATTAAATTTATCCTGCCAGCCTAGTAAACCAAATGAAGGGCACTGAGTTAGAGGGGGATCAGTAGCAGAACATTTTTTACTAACACCCTGTGCCGTAACAAAGGCTCTCCTATTCTGCGTGGGCCTTTCCTTTGGGTTCTCATCAGATGATCGTTTAACGTTGCTCTCCAAATATTAACAGTGACGGCTTAAACTGCGATAACAATCTTCCCAAGTAGGCAACACCTCGTATTCTTGAACCGGATCGTACGATAATTTTGAATCTGCATCAAGTTTAGATAAAACAAGATGAATTAGTATTGCGTTCAAACCATCTGCTTCTGATCCTAACGACAAGAACGATTCACGCAGCGCGGAGACGGTATCCAAGATACAGCGCAGAGCTGCGGGATCAGATCTTTTCATCATTTAAATATCGAATAAGCTAGAAATGTGCTCTATGAAAATGAAAACCTTTTTATCGTAGCGCTCCTTTAACTGCTTTAACGCCTTTGGATAATTGATTTCGGACACTTGGCCCCCTTGGCCACGACACTCAGCGCGGCGCCAGACAAACAGCTAAGCAAGTAGTTAAATTTGTCAACACCTGATATTGAAGCGTCATCATGTACCATGCTAGAAAGGCAGTGATAAACTTTATGAAGTCACCATACTTCCCGTCGAATTTAGGCAGCTTTAACGATGGCAAACGATTATGATGCCCAGTTGCGCAATTTACCGATGAATTGAAGAAACTTGCATCTTCTGGCCGGTCCTTCTTTGTCGCCCCAATTCGAGTTATGACAATTGCCTTGGTGGCTATGTTTATGTCCTCTAATTCTTGCCGGCCGTCGTCTGCCGGATCCTTTCGTTCGATCTGCGATTGGATTTAAAGAATTTGCTTAAAATACGATTCCAAAATCTGTGATTGGCATTCAAGGGCAGCAATGTCGTTCTGCGGTTCGATGCGAGCTTTGAGATTAACGATGTTTCGCTGAATTGTATTCATTTGCTGTCTTAACGACACGAGGAGCTGAGTATCTCTCATATTGCGAAGCGTTAATTAGCGAAAACTAAATGTGATTGTGGAGCAATTATTGAGTGAAGCAATACCTAATTCGATTATGTTGGCAATGCCCCTTGGTTCTAAGAGAGAAAAAACACTCCGATGCTTGGGAGAGTAACTCAATTTTTGCTCGTTTATTTGCAGACCAGCTGCACAAGTATTTGTGTGTATAGTAAGAGTGGAATGACAAAAACCGCGTTTCCGTGTCTAGCTTACGGTTCTTCGTCCCCTTTGTGCCGCTGTTCCTTCGCTTGCGGAACTGTACTTGCGACGGTTATGTGGCGCATACCCTGTATGCAGGTATCCGCGACGATCCAGTGGCGAAGATTTGGTGATCCAACGATGCGTCCTGCGATCCAACGATGCTTCCGGAGATGATGCCAAATGCACTGACAATAGTCCGATGAGTTGCTGTGCGTGCCGAAAATACACCAAGTATTCTGGCGGTCTAAGATGCTGGAATCTATTTCTCCGCCGAATGCAGAGTGAATGCTTTCCAGTGTGAACTGGATTGATGCTGGGACTTGCCGAATGCAGAGTCCTGTCACGGTCGCCAAAATGTGCTGACTCTGCCCAACTGCAGAGTTATCAGAGTAAAACGTCCGAGTTGTTTCGATCTCTAATATGCACTGACTTTTAATGTTCAAGTTTGAGTATTACAAAGAGCGATATGTACATGTGTGAGTCTAAGAGTATAAGAGTGCGTAGGGCGAATTCAAATACAAACATATGATTACAGTGTGGGGTAGTTATCTAGAACAAGTTGGAAAAGAATTCAAATTATGACAGCTTTAAACAAAGTTATTTATAAAAATATAATAATAATAAATTAAATTATCATTGAATTATGATGTCATCGAACAAATTAAAAAGACCGATTTGCAGAAAACCGCGAATAAAAATAGTTTTTTTTAAGTTTGGACTATATTTTGCACTAGAACCATTAGGAGTGTTATTTTTATCTGAAAGCTTGGCAAACAGAATAATTTTTGTGTATTTTTTTTTATTTTTACCCCACGTAATGTAAAGTTATAAATGAAATAAATAAAAAAACTAGCATCGCCATATCTTCGCTTCTCTCAAATGGATTTTTTTTAAACTTTTTTAAAAATCTTTTTTAAATGGTGTGATATTATCATCTCGATACTTTTCACAAAGAGTCGCTCATATCTCTAAAGATTATAATCAATGGTTCGGTGGCAAGTCAGCGAAAGAGAACATAAAGATGGTCGTAATGCGGTCCCGAGGATTTTAATTGGACTAGACCATGCGCACCTAGGAATACCAATACAAAATAGGAGCTTCGGAGCAGGAGGACCCTATGCAGCCGCCACCAAACTAGGACGGGTGGTTTTTGGGCCTGTAAGAAGTCAGATGAGTTCACCAATCCAGAGATCGTGCCTCCTAGCCGTCCCACAGTATGATCATCTCGAGAAGATGTTCAGCAACTATTTCGAAATAGAGAATTTTGGAGTGAAGCCGGCGCCACCAGTCGCAGCTAGTGGCAAAGCACGGGCTTTGGGAATCCTGGACGAGACGACTAGGCGAGTGGGCCAACGATACCAAACTGGATTGCTGTGGAAAGATGATAAAGTGAGCCTGCCAGACAGCTATAACATGGCACTCAAGAGGCTTGTCGGCATTGAAAGGAAGATGAGACGGGATGACAACTTTGCGCGGGCTTACAAGTCGATCATGGAGGACTACGTCAACAAGGGTAACGCACGACGCCTGGAGCAGCAGAAAGTAGCACCGATAACCGGGACAAGATATGGTACCTGCCGCACTTCGGGGTCGAGAACCCAAACAAGCACGGAAAGATCCGTCTAGTCTTCGATGCCGCAGCCAAAGTGGGCAATACATCTTTGAACTCAGTTCTACTCAAAGGCCCACAACAGTTCAAGTCTCTGCCAGCCGTGCTCTTCCATTTTCGGGAAGGAGCAGTCGGGGTCTGCGCAGACATAAAGGAGATGTTTCATCAGGTGCTGATACAGCCCCAGGATAGATGCGCCCAGAGATTCCTGTGGAGGAATGGAGGTGACCGGCGAGATCTAGATCTGTACGAAATGGTCGTGATGACGTTTGGAGCCGTGCTCAGCGCATCATGTGAAGACCATAAACGCTTCAAGATACGCCCAAGCAGATCCTCGCGCGGTTCAGGCCATCAATGAGTATCACTATGTAGATGACTACGAGGATAGTTTCTCGGACGAGAAAGAAGCTATCGCTGTCTATTTCGAGTGTTCAAAAACTAAATGCGCCCCGATGAAGACGATGACGATCCCGCGCCTGGAGCTCCAAGCAGCTGTATTAGGAACCAGGCTGATGGACACCGTCCATCCGTCTGCCGAAAACGTGGCAGATGACGCGACGCGACGCCAAGGGGCAAGGTGGATGAGCGGGCCATCATTTCTGCGGGAGTCGGAAGAACAGTGGCCCAAGCCCTCTCCAAGTGATCGCGACAGTCCACACTCCGCAGAAGAAGAGATGCCGTGTGAGTTTACACTGGTAATTGCCAACGAGTTTATATCTTTGCAGAGATTTTCGAATTATAATCGATTGGTCAGGACCACAGCGTGGATTCTCAGGTTCATACAACGGTGCCGTGGATTGAGTGACGAGTGTGAGGCCTACGGCATTACAGCTACTGAGTGCGCGGAGGCAGAACGGAAACTGATCCAGCGCGCCCAGCTGATACGTTTGCAGCTGAAGTTCAAGGAAAAGCAGTGGCGAAAGGCAGTCAGTTACGAGGACTATCCCCTTACGTCGACCACGATGGAATCATACGAGCGGGTGGACGGATAGATGCCGCCGAATGCGTCCCATTCAGCGCACGGCGCCCGATCATACTGTCGCACAAACACGCGCTGGCACTACCACAGGAAGATGAAGCACCAGAATCTAGACGCGACCATGAGGGAGATCCGGACCAGGTTCTGGATAACCAATTTAAGGAGAGTTTTACGGAGTGTTATGGCGAGCTGTAACGTATGCAAACTCCGGAGAGTACGACCAATTGCCCCATTGATGGGTCCGTTGCCAGAGGACCGGCTGGAGCCGAATGGATGGCCATTCAAGTATACCGGCTTGGACTAGTTTGGTCCGCTGTTTGTGGCGATTGGACGTCGCACTAAGAAGAGGTGGGTCGCACTCTTTTCTTGTCTAACCACCAGGGCTGTCCACCACGATCTGTCAACAGATTCCTGCATCATCGCTATGAGGAATTTTATGTGCCGCCGTGGACCGGTGGTCAAATTTAGGAGCGACAATGGAAAGAACTTTATTGGAGCAGATCGTGAGGCCAGAAAGTTCGATGAAGTCTTCGAACCAGAGAAGATCCAGGATGAGCTGTCATCCAAAGGAATCGAATGGATCTTTAACTGTCCCGCGAACCCAGCTGCCGGCGGCATTTGGGAAAGGATGGTCCAATGCGTGAAGAAGGTGCTCGCGCATACTGTGAAGCAGGTGGCTCCTAAGGAACACGTCTTGGAGAGCTTCCTTATTGAGGCGGAGAATATTGTTAATTCTCGTCCGCTTACCCACCATCCAGTCACTGTGGATCAGGAGGCACCGCTAACGCCCAACGATCTGCTAAGAAGAGTAGCTAATGTTCCGGACCATCCTGGAGATCGCGGAGAGCAGCCTGTCAAGTGCGCTACTAGGAAGCAGTGGCGTATCGCACGGATGATGAGAGATCGGTTCTGGAAACGTTGGGTACATGAGTATCTACCAACGCTTGTTCGCAGAGAGAAATGGTGCGAGCATGTCGAGCCTATGCGCCCAGGGAATCTCGTGTACATCTGTGGCCATCCGGCCATCCCTCGTCGAGAATGGAGAAAAGGCGTCGTGGAGGAAGTGTACCCAGGAGCGGATGGAGTACCATGACGAGCGGCGGTGCGCACTACCAATGGCGATCGAGCTAAGTTAATCATGCGTCCCATCTCCAGATTTACTATTCTGGATGTGATGAATGCAGTTGCTTCACCGGGGTGGGGATGTCGTGGAACGAAATATCATAACGCTCAAGGTTTAGTAAATTTAAATGTAGCGCCAAGTATTTCAGTATTTGTTATCGATGTTGTAAATCGTTATAGAGATTATGTTGTAAAGCTAAATGCGGTCACACGAAATGGTGAATTGTAAGCCAGAATCCCCCGCTCAGATTTATTCCGATTGGAGAGATCAAAGAGACTGGGAGGCTAGACTGCGGTATATAAAACTGATTGTGAAAATAGGTTAAATCTGATATATGTATATTATACAGAATAAAACATCACATCGTATTTGTTTACAAGACTGGCTTTCTTGTTTCGGTGTTGGCTAAGCAACGTTAAAGGCAACTCCCAGGGGATCTCTTTCGGTCGGCGTCATTTCTTTTATTCGCACTCCTTTATCGTGCAATGCCGACTTCACATTCACCCCGGCGGAGCCCCCGAATTGGACAGACGGGAGCTACCACAACTGCAACTACGACCACCGCGACCACATCAGCCGGCACTCCGAAGAATGTGCCGAGCTTATCGGGCGGTGAGCTGCAGCGGCCACGGACTCCAAAGCAGCCGGGATTAATCCCAAGTGGTGGTCCAAAGCCTGATGGATCAGGCCAGGATACGAACACCACAATCGCCAAGTTTGCGGCGCTTAATGGAGAGGATCGCTACCTTGGAAAGGGAGCTTCAAAAGGCGAGGTCAGGTGAAGGGCAAGATGCAGCCGCAAGGGATCCCGTTAGAAACGGATCAAGCGGTATAGGAGCGAGCGGTGCGGCGAATGCGCCGCCATGTTTGAGTGGAACGCCAGGGCAGAACTTGAGTGGAAATCTGCCGCCATTGTTGAGTGGAAATCTGGCACCAAATTTGGCTGAGTCAGTGACGCCATTTTTACATTAACAGTTGCCGCCATTATTGAGTGGAAACCTGCCTCCACAATCGAGTGGAAATCTGGCAATAGGGCAGTGACGGCTACTGTGCAACCAGCACTAGCTACATGCAAGCACCGCTGGAACCTCTTCGCAATCTGATGGTACCACCGCAATCAACTGGTTCATACGGAATAGCTTCGCCGAGCCCGCTAATTGGATGGACGCCGCGCAGACTGCCTGATCTTCCAGAGTTCGAAGGTCAGCCTGAGGAATGGCCAATATTCCAATGCGCGTTCACGGAGACGACGGCGGCGTATAATTGTACTGCGTTGGAGAACAACCAGAGGCTAGTGAAAGCCCTGAAGGGTGAAGCGCGAGCATCTGTCAAGTCGCTGCCTATACACCCGAATAACGTTCAGGCTGTAATGGATCAGCTACGTTTTGTAGCATATCACGAATGATTCTAACAGCAACGACAGATGGTGGGTGTAGCTTTAAGTGAAGGCACGCGCTGGTTCCGGCTCTTGTTTCGTCGGTAATGGGAGTGAGTTTCCAATTTTATCCACAGTGCTACTTGCTCGCATATTACAATACAAAATCCTATTTAAATTCGCGTGCGAACTGACTTTAAGATTAATTGTAGGGGGACAGAACTAAGATTGGGGTAAAGAGGAAGGGAATACCTGAAAAGGAAGGGTGCTGCCTAGATGGAATGGCAGCAGCTGATGTGTGTGTGTCGGTGTCAGCAGCGAGGATGTTATTTGCCGCTGACATTGCCCACCCTACCATGATCACCACAGCCGCATAACCTGACACAGGTTGGTGATCCCTTAGACACACGCTTAACTCCTAATCATCTTTATCGATGCAAGCTTCCATTGGAAAAAATTTTAGCAATTCATGTTTATATTATGTTTAATGAAAGAAAATTAATAATAACAAAGGAGATCATTAAAGTTACAAAGCTGAGTATCATATACAGTTTATGCTAAGCTCATATTGAATGAGTATATTTAAATCAAAACAAGATAATTTTATTTAAATTAAAAATTAATTTCAAAAAATATTAAATGTACTATATTTCACTAAGCAAGTATTTGAGTCATGGGGGAATTCGTTTTATAGTATCAAAATCATTGGAATATTATTGTACACAGTCAATCAAAATATGTAGCATTACGACCGGAGCCGATCACTTACCCAAAATATCCAACGTTGAAAGCGCTTTCAATATGTTGCATTATTGGCTGTAATTTTGTTTAAAAATTGGAAAACTGTATTTCAATTGACTGTAGGTAAATTTAAATTTGGGAATACACTTCCAGGGGCTTAAACACTTGCTCTCATGACAAGATTTGCTTACTGCATATCAAATTATTTGATTACACTAGGATTTGATTAATTTACGTTGACTGCTTATTAAATATTTATATTTTAATTAATTTAAACTAAGGATATGAATTTAGTTGATAAGAAGTTGAACTGAGTTGAATTTAAATTGTGTTGGTAAAACTAGACTGGATCACAAAGTGTGTGTTGTAGGCTTGGGCCTGCCCACTTGCGCACTTTTAGCAGAGGGCTGCACTGTGTTGTATGTATGTAGGTGAGACAACACTATGTTGGCACAGACGTGCATGAATTTGTACAGAATGGTTTGGATGAGAATTCACAAAAATTTTCAGCGTGGACGCTAGGTGGCAACGCTGGTTGAAATTTTCACAGTTTTATGTTCACTTTCTTGATTAGATTTTAGTTTGATGTTTTATGTTGAATGGGGAAAACTGATGAATATCCTGACGATCACGTTGGTGGCGCTGTATGCTTTTTCCCAGAAAAACGGGAACCAATAGAAGGAGGAACTCGACTTCTAGGTATTTTCCACGATGCTTGGGTGAAACTTGTCCAGGAAAACTGGAAACATCAGAAGGAGAATCTCGACTTCAATTTTCCACGATGCTGTCTGGGTCGAAATTTCCCTGGGCCGTAGGCCACGTGAAGGAGTAAACTCGACTTCCAAGAATTTTCCTAAGAACGCATTATTTTATAAGAAGAGGCGTTTTTCCACGAAATAATAGTAAAACTTACTTCCTTTAAACAACAGGAACCTTCTGGTAAAAGAAAACCTTATAAAAGGCTGGGGATGTCTGATATTTTCCACGATTTGATTTCGGTAGATCTCTGGGTTTGAATAAACTATGTTCAGGAGAGAGCGATCTTCACACGGCCAAGGTTCAAAACGGAAAGACCGAATAATCGAACTACGCCAGTCACCCAGGCTTGTTTATCGAATAAAAATGGGACCAGAGTTGTTCAGAAATCTTTATCGAATACGTCTTTTCAGTGTTGTAAAAACGGAAATTATTTGAATTTTGCTCTGCCATTTTAATTCCTGGCGGCAACTTCAAATCCTGGCGGGAATTTTAAATTGAAGTGGGAAATTTAAAAGATGAAAATTTTAACGACAAGCGCCCTACAGTTTCCGATATGGACGTCCGGAGCAACTGATACGTAGCCAACTGGAAAGCGTGCGAAAGGTGTAGCCGATCCAAGAACACAATATAATAAAGATCGTGCCGTTTGCAACACGGGTCAGCAATCTCGCAGCGTTTCTACAGTCAAGCCCGAACGGGGAGCAGCACCTAGGAAATCCTACCTTGATGGAAGAGCTGATCGCCAAGCTACCACTGAGCAAAAGGTTGTATTGGGCCAGGCACGCCGCCGTAATAGGGTGCTACCCAACTGTCGGGCACTTGGCTAAACGAGCTCGCTAAATTAGTGTGCACTATTACGAGCGGCGACAGCAAGGATCCTAAGCGTAGGGTATTGCACGCCAGCACCAGTCAGAAGGATCAGGATCTATTTGAAGATCATCCCAGGAGTTGCCCAATTTGCGAGGGACAACACACGATCAAGGACTGTAAGGATTTCAACCACGCTACTCCAACTGCCCGTACGGAGTTTGCAAGAAAGCATCGGATTTGTTTCTCGTGCCTGGAGAGCGGTCACATGTCCAGGTTCTGCAAGAGAAACGGGAAGTGTAACGTGTACGGATGCCAGATGAGGCATCACTACCTCCTGCATGACGGGGTGGGCAACCCCACACGGCCATCGCAACTCCACGGTCGACCATGGCCAAATGAAAGGAGCGATCGCGGTAATGCGGGCGCTGACAGGAGGAAGGCGGACACACAAGTACATCAGCCAGATGATCTGGCCCAGAGAAGTCCGCTTACGGCATTTGCACAGACGCAGGATGCATGGCGCAAGCGGGACGAAGGCCGTCAGCCAAGTGACGGAAATGGATTGCCACATCGGAACCTAAGTTGCGTCGATCCGGATGGAGGACACTTACTATTCCGTATTTTGCCCGTGACCCTGTACGGGGAGAATACGCAGCTGGATACCTACGCGCTGTTCGACGAAGATTCGTCCGTGACCCTGATCGACGAGGAGCTCACTCGAAGCCTAAACCTGAAAGGCGAGAGTCGGCAGCTCAACATTCAATGGTTCGGTGGCAAGTCAGCGAAAGAGAACACAAAGATGGTCAGCCTCCAGATTAGTGGAGTGGGCAGACCGAAACGCCATGCTTTGAAAAATGTGTATGCGGTCTCTAACCTCAATCTTCCGATGCAAAGTCTGCGTCGGGAAGATGTCAAAGCGGCGAAGGCTTCTGCACGCCTGCCGATGAAGCCGTATCGTAATGCGGTCCCGAGGATTTTAATTGGACTAGACCATGCGCACCTTGGAATACCTATGCAAAATAGGAGCTTCGGAGCAGGAGGACCCTATGCAGCCGCCACCAAACTAGGATGGGTGGTTTTTGGGCCTGTAAAAAGTCAGATGAGTTCACCAATCCAGAGATCGTGCCTCCTAGCCGTCCCACAGTATGATCATCTTGAGAAGATGGTCAGCGACTATTTCGAAATAGAGAATTTCGGAGTGAAGCCGGCGCCACCAGTCGCAGCTAGTGGCGAAGCACGGGCTTTGGGAATCCTGGACGAGACGAACCCAAACAAGCCCGGAAAGATCCGTCTAGTCTTCGATGCCGCAGCCAAAGTGGGCAATACATCTTTGAACTCAGTTCTACTCAAAGGCCCACAACAGTTCAAGTCTCAGCCAGCCGTGCTCTTCCATTTTCGGGAAGGAGCAGTCGGGGTCTGCGCAGACATAAAGGAGATGTTTCATCAGGTGCTGATACAGCCCCAGGATAGATGCGCCCAGAGATTCCTGTGGAGGAATGGAGGTGACCGGCGAGATCCAGATCTGTACGAAATGGTCGTGCTCAGCGCATCATGTAAAGACCATAAACGCTTCAAGATACGCCCAAGCAGATCCTCGCGCGGTTCAGGCCATCAATGAGTATCACTATGTAGATGACTACGTGGATAGTTTCTCGGACGAGAAAGAAGCTATCGCTGTCTCAGAACGAGTAAGGAAAATTCATGCTGAGGCCGGATTCGATTTGTGGTCAAGGCTTTGAACCCACTAGGATCCAATAAGAACGTTGAATGGAATGAAGCGGAGGAGAAAAAATTAGGCATGTACTGGCACCCAGCGACGGATGACTTAAAATTCACCGTAAAGTACCACAGGGTTCCCAGCAGCGTGATGACCGGAGAACGTGCACCCACCAAGAGAGAATTCCTAAGTCTGGTCATGTCGACATTTGACCCGATAGGATTCCTGAGCTGCTTCATGGTAACCGCCAAATTGTTGATGCGTGAGATTTGGCGGAGAGGAGTTCAGTGGGACGAGCCGGATGAGTTAGCCAAAGCGTTTGAGAGCTGGAGGCTGGAAATGGATTACGTGAAAGATTTCCGCTGTCCACGCTACTACTTTGGCACGGGATGCGTACGTGAACTGCAGCTACATGTGTTTGTGGACTACAGCCAATCGGCGTTCGCAGCAGTTGCATTCTGGAGGGCGACTTATGACAACAATGATGTGCGGTACTATTTCGTGTGTTCAAAAACGAAATGCGCCCCGATGAATACGATGACGATCCCGCGCCTGGAGCTCCAAGGAGCTGTATTAGGAACCAGGCTGATGGATATCGTAAGACGGGAGCACGACGTATCGATCAGCAGATGCGTGCTATGGACTGACTCTAAGACCGTGCTGCACTGGATAAGCAGCACCCACCGGCGGTGGGTGGCGGTGGCGGAGATCTTAGAGTCAACAGAGGTGTCTCAATGGAGGCCACGCGACGAGGCCACAGCGCCATGTGGACCTTAGCCAAGGGGCAAGGTGGATGAGCGGGTCATCATTTGTGCTGGAGTCGGAAGAACAGTGGCCCAAGCCCTCTCCAAGTGATCGCGACAGTCCACACTCCGCAGAAGAAGAGATGCCGTGTGAGTTTACACTGGTAATTGCCAACGAGTTTATACCTTTGCAGAGATTTTCAAATTATAATCGATTGGTCAGGACCACAGCGTGGATCCTCAGGTTCATACGACGGTGCCGTGGATTGAGTGACGAGTGTGAGGCCTACGGTATTACAGCTACTGAGTGCGCGGAGGCAGAACGGAAACTGATCCAGCGCTCAAGGAAAAGCAGTGGCGAAAGGCAGTCAGTTACGAGGACTATCCCCTTACGTCGACCACGATGGAATCATACGAGCGGGTGGACGGATAGATGCCGCCGAATGCGTCCCATTCAGCGCACGGCGCCCGATCATACTGTCGCACAAACACGCGCTGGCACTACCACAGGAAGATGAAGCACCAGAATCTAGACGCGACCATGAGGGAGATCCGGACCAGGTTCTGGATAACCAATTTAAGGAGAGTTTTACGGAGTGTTATGGCGACCTGTAACGTATGCAAACTCCGGAGAGTACGACCAATTGCCCCATTGATGGGTCCGTTGCCAGAGGACCGGCTGGAGCCGGATGGATGGCCATTCAAGTATACTGTGTAACGAACTGATTTTGTATGTCTGCTCGCTACGAGATTCGTGCGGCTAGCTCAGAGAAGGTATGTGTTCGTCCCACCAAATTTATATAAACGTGACCGCCCAGTAGATCAGTGAGAAAGCACAGAATTCACGGGTTCGAATTGGGTTTATTGCGGGTATGATTACAGCGGGTTTGATGGCTCGGTTGGCCTTGGTGTCGCCACTCGTGGTCCTTGGTGCCTCCTAGTGATGCTCGTCTCTGCACGTCGATGTGTCGCCTCGGTGATTGCCTTCCTCGTTGATTCCGTGCTCCGGTCTTGTAGCTCCCTGTAGCTCCTTGTAGCTGCTCGGCGATGCTCGTCTCTAACGCGTTGACTCGACGACTACTTGTAGCGCCTCGGACTCGCAAGGAGATCAGCCGTGCGGGCTTAGGGAAGCGTCACCGTTCTCAGACTAGGGTGAACAGGAGCTGCGCTCTACAGGGCAACGCCTATAGACACACAACCGCCTGTCCCTTGCTCTGTCCCGGATGGTCCCACTAGGCTCCTGCTCGGATCGCGCTGACAGTCTAGGTGGACACCTGGAAGCTGCCTAGTGCTTCACCTTGCTTTACGCCTGGTGTAAACGAACGTCCCACCCTGGCCTCACCCGCTAGCTCGTTCGTGACGTTTCCGTGTAGCTCGATGTCCGATGCTCTGCTCCGGGATGCGCTGGTTGTGTGGTTGGACGTAGCGTGGCTTCTGGTACTTGGGGTTACGGACACGCCAGTCCCGGGCTCGTAAAACCGTGGGTCTTTCTAGGACAGCGCCTTGAACTGACAAACGGTCCGTTCTCTCTAGGACAGCGCCTTGAGATCACGACTGGCTTATTCTCTCTAGGACAGCGCCTTGAAATAATAACCGGCCTACGCTCGCCCTTTCTGGCTCGCAACACTCGGGGTCTGGGTCTCTCTAGGACAGCGCCTTGAAATGACCAACGGCCTGTTCTCTCTAGGACAGCGCCTTGAGATGACAATCGGCCTGTTCACTCTAGGACAGCGCCTTGAAATGATAACCTGTCTACGGCTCTCGCCCCGAGTTCACGATCTCTTGTCGCAGGACTTCACTGCTCGACTCTGAGGGACACGCCAGGCGCAATGCGAGGCTTTAGTCGTACAGGAGTAGAAACAGTTTGCCTTGACTTAGCCGTGTGATGCCCTCCGGACCTCAGCTACCTGTGTCTCAATTCGGAGATTCCTGATGATCCAATCCCGAACGTCTCGACGTAGCGATCTTGCTCCTTGTAGGCTCCCACGGCGCTGCTTCCGACGACTTGACTTGTGTTTGCACTTGTAGATTACTTGGCACTGATTGACTGACTTATTCACTTTGATATCTTGACTGATCTTGACGGATTGATTCCTTGCGATCGACTGATCCTGTTGCCGGCGCCCGGCGGCTTTATATAGGGCCTCCGGGTACCGTTATTTCCCTTGCGCGCTCTGCCCGCGGCATCTCTCCACTCCGGGTCCAAAGTCCACGGCAGAGTCCAAAGTCCGGTGCAGTTCCGTTATTTCCTTTTGCACACACGGCGCTCTGGCTCTGCCTGCGAAGTCTCCACTCTCTCACTCTCCGCTCTTTGCTCTACAAACTCTCTTTGGCAGAGTTCTCTCTCCTAACCTTGAAGTCTCCAACTCTCATTCTCCACTTCTTGGTCTCCCCACTCTCACTCTCCAAACTCTCTATTTGAAACTGACTCTCCACTTGCTCTTCGCCGCGCCGCTACTACGCTAATTCGCCGCGTAACTGGTAAGCGGCCGGCCATCAGTTATTTTAGCTGCTGCTATTTGTGATGAGTTATTCAACTCCTCACAACTGGCTATGACTACTTTGGTCCGCTGTTTGTGGCGATTGGACGTCGCACTGAGAAGAGGTGGGTCGCACTGTTTACTTGTCTAACCACCAGGGCTGTCCACCTGGAGATAGCCCACGATCTGTCAACAGATTCCTGCATCATCGCTATGAGGAATTTTATGTGCCGCCGTGGACCGGTGGTCAGATTGAGGAGCGACAATGGAAAGAACTTTATTGGAGCAGATCGTGAGGCCAGAAAGTTCGATGAAGTCTTCGAACCAGAGAAGATCCAGGATGAGCTGTCATCCAAAGGAATCGAATGGATCTTTAACTGTCCCGCGAAACCATCTGCCGGCGGCATTTGGGAAAGGATGGTCCAATGCGTGAAGAAGGTGCTCGCGCATACTGTGAAGCAGGTGGCTCCTAAGGAACACGTCTTGGAGAGCTTCCTTATTGAGGCGGAGAATATTGTTAATTCTCGTCCGCTTACCCACCATCCAGTCACTGTGGATCAGGAGGCACCGCTAACGCCCAACGATCTGCTAAGAAGAGTAGCTAATGTTCCGGACCATCCTGGAGATCGCGGAGAGCAGCCTGTCAAGTGCGCTACTAGGAAGCAGTGGCGTATCGCACGGATGATGAGAGATCGGTTCTGGAAACGTTGGGTACATGAGTATCTACCAACGCTTGTTCGCAGAGAGAAATGGTGCGAGCACATCTGTGATCCGGCCATCCCTCGTCGAGAATGGAGAAAAGGCGTCGTGGAGGATGTGTACCCAGGAGCGGATGGAGTACCACGACGAGCGGCGGTGCGCACTACCAATGGCGATCGAGCTCAGTTAATCATGCGTCCCATCTCCAGATTGGCTATTCTGGATGTGGTGAATGCAGTTGCTTCACCGGGGTGGGGATGTCGTGGAACGGATTAACATAACGCTCAAGGTTTAGTAAATTTAAATGTAGCGCCAAGTATTTCAGTATTTGTTATCGATGTTGTAAATCGTTAGAGAGATTATGTTGTAAAGCTAAATGCGGTCACACGAAATGGTGAATTGTAAGCCAGAATCTCCCGCTCAGATTTATTCCGATTGGAGAGATCAAAGAGACTGGGAGGCTAGACTGCAAATGTAAAACTGATTATGAAAATAGGTTTAATCATATATATGTATTTCATACAGAATAAAACATCACATCGTATTTGTTTATGCTATTGTTCTACGCTACAAGACTGGCAACGTTAAAGGCAACTCCCAAAAAAACAATCAAACCGCGACCACATCAGCCGGCACTCCGAAGAATGTGCCGGGCTTATCGGGCGGTGAGCTGCAGCGGCCACGGACTCCAAAGCAACCGGGATTAATCCCAAGTGGTGGTCCAAAGCCTGATGGATCAGGCCAGGATACGGACACCACAACCGCCAAGTTTGCGGCGCTGATGGAGAGGATCGCTACCTTGGAAAGGGAGCTTCAAAAGGCGAGGTCAGGTGAAGGGCAAGATGCAGCCGCGAGGGATCCCGTTAGAAACGGATCAAGCGGTATAGGAGCGAGCGGTGCGGCGAATGCGCCGCCATGTTTGAGTGGAACGCCAGGGCAGAACTTGAGTGGAAATCTGCCACCATTGTTGAGTCGAAATCTGGAACCGAATTTGGCTGAGTCAGTGACGCCATTTTTACATGAACAGTTGCTGCCATTATTGAGTGGAAACCTGCCGCCACAATCGAGTGGAAATCTGGCAATAGGGCAACAAGTCACACTCAGTACAAACAGTACAACGCTAAGCTATTCCACACCATGCTGCGTGACGGCTACTGTGCAACCAGCACTAAGCTACATGCAAGCACCGCGGGAACCTCTTCGCAACCTGATGGTACCACCGCAATCAACTGGTTCATACGGAATAGCTTCGCCGAGCCCGTCAATAAACAATGTCGAGCGATAGTGGTGAAGTGGAAGCGTACGACCCGGTTGCCGCTGCAGGAGGCTGGGAGGCGAATTAAATTCGTTTTCTTTGTGTCCCTTCTAGGAAAACCCCTTCCCGCCGATCGTGGTCGAGCCGTGCGATGGCCAAGGATTACGATGGAGTCTTGCACTCAATTGTCGGATCCGAAGCTATCACCGGTCCTGGGGCACGCAGTGGCCGTGGATCACGACGGAGCTACGCTCGTTTGTCGGATCCAAGGGCAATGCAGATCCTGGAGCGTGTGGCGGGTGGAGCTTTCGACGGAGTCCTGTACTCGATTGTCGGAGTCTAAACCCGCTGCAGGTTTCGGCCCATGGTCGGCATTACTGGGTGACAACACCCCAAACCTCTTCCTCCCCTTCCCTTTTGCTGCTCCTGCCGATCAGGATCGGACCGCGTGGTGCCCAAGGAGTACGAGGGAGCCACGCTCGATTGTCGGCTCCAAGGGCCATTGCGGGTCCCGATGTGCGTGGCGGGTAGGGATTACGACGGAGCTCGGCTCGATTTGTCGGATCCAAACCCGCTGCCAGTTCCGGCCACAGGGTCCGTATAGGGTTGTTTTTATCGAACTTAAATAAATTTATTGTAAGTGACCCTGGGAGCCCTGAGCAACCTATCCCAGCCCGAGAACTTCCTTACATGGCGCCCGAACAGGGACTTCAAGGGTAAGGAATTATTTTTTATTTTTATAAAATTTTCCTCAAAAAATAATGTAATTTTTTTATAAGAAAAATGTAATTTTTTTTTTGTGGGGGTATATGGCGTAAAGACCCATGAGATAGGCACCCAGAACCTATCCCAGCCCGAGAACTTCCTTACAAACATAATAAAGATCGTGCCGTTTGCAACACGGGTGAGCAATCTCGCAGCGTTTCTACAGTCAAGCCCGAACGGGGAGCAGCACCTAGGAAATCCTACCTTGATGGAAGAGCTGATCGCCAAGCTACCACTGAGCAAAAGGTTGGATTGGGCCAGGCACGCCGCCGAAATAGGGTGCTACCCACCTGTCGGGCACTTGAGCGAATGGCTAAACGAGCTCGCTAAATTAGTGTGCACTATTACGAGCGGCGACAGCAAGGATCCTAAGCGTAGGGTATTGCACGCCAGCACCAGTCAGAAGGATCAGGATCTATTTGAAGATCATCCCAGGAGTTGCCCAATTTGCGAGGGGCAACACACGATCAAGGACTGTAAGGATTTCAACCACGCTACTCCAACTGCCCGTACGGAGTTTGCAAGAAAGCTTCGGATTTGTTTCTCGTGCCTGGAGAGCGGTCACATGTCCAGGTTCTGCAAGAGAAACGGGAAGTGTAACGTGTACGGATGCCAGATAAGGCATCACTACCTCTTGCATGACGGGGTGGGCAACCCCACACGGCCATCGCAACTCCACGGTCGACCATGGCCAAATGAAAGGAGCGATCGCGGTCGCATGGTACATGCGGGCGCTGACAGAAGGAAGGCGGACACACAAGTACATCAGCCAGATGATCTGGATGATCTGGATGATCTGGAT
Organism: Drosophila prostipennis; assembly: GCA_037075205.1. Lineage (NCBI taxonomy): Eukaryota > Metazoa > Arthropoda > Insecta > Diptera > Drosophilidae > Drosophila > Drosophila prostipennis. The sequence continues at coordinate 75,704 of JBAMCJ010002244.1, read as the reverse complement.
GCATGGCGCAAGCGGGACGAAGGCCGTCAGCCAAGTGACGGGAATGGATTGCCACATCGGAACCTAAGTTGCGTCGATCCGGATTGGAGGACTCTTACTATTCCGTATTTTGCCCGTGACCCTGTACGGGGAGAATACGCAGCTGGATACCTAAGCGCTGTTCGACGAAGGTTTGTCCGTGACCCTGATCGACGAGGAGCTCACTCGAAGCCTAAACCTGAAAGGCGAGAGTCGGCAGCTCAACATTCAATGGTTCGGTGGCAAGTCAGCGAAAGAGAACACAAAGATGGTCAGCCTCCAGATTAGTGGAGTGGGCACACCGAAACGCCATGCATTGAAAAATGTGTATGCGGTCTCTAACCTCAATCTTCCGATGCAAAGTCTGCGTCGGGAAGATGTCAAAGCGGCGAAGGCTTCTGCACGCCTGCCGATGAAGCCGTATCGTAATGCGGTCCCGAGGATTTTAATTGGACTAGACCATGCGCACCTTGGAATACCTATGCAAAATAGAAGCTTCGGAGCAGGAGGACCCTATGCAGCCGCCACCAAACTAGGATGGGTGGTTTTTGGGCCTATAAAAAGTCAGATGAGTTCACCAATCAAGAGATCGTACCTCCTAGCCGTCCCACAGTATGATCATCTCGAGAAGATGGTCAGCGACTATTTCGAAATAGAGAATTTCGGAGTGAAGCCGGCGCCACCAGTCGCAGCTAGTGGCGAAGCACGGGCTTTGGGAATCCTGGACGAGACGAACCCAAACAAGCCCGGAAAGATCCGTCTAGTCTTCGATGCCGCAGCCAAAGTGGGCAATACATCTTTGAACTCAGTTCTACTCAAAGGCCCACAACAGTTCAAGTCTCAGCCAGCCGTGCTCTTCCATTTTCGGGAAGGAGCAGTCGGGGTCTGCGCAGACATAAAGGAGATGTTTCATCAGGTGCTGATACAGCCCCAGGATAGATGCGCCCAGAGATTCCTGTGGAGGAATGGAGGTGACCGGCGAGATCCAGATCTGTACGAAATGGTCGTGCTCAGCGCATCATGTAAAGACCATAAACGCTTCAAGATACGCCCAAGCAGATCCTCGCGCGGTTCAGGCCATCAATGAGTATCACTATGTAGATGACTACGTGGATAGTTTCTCGGACGAGAAAGAAGCTATCGCTGTCTCAGAACGAGTAAGGAAAATTCATGCTGAGGCCGGATTCGATTTGTGGTCAAGGCTTTGAACCCACTAGGATCCAATAAGAACGTTGAATGGAATGAAGCGGAGGAGAAAAAATTAGGCATGTACTGGCACCCAGCGACGGATGACTTAAAATTCACCGTAAAGTACCACAGGGTTCCCAGCAGCGTGATGACCGGAGAACGTGCACCCACCAAGAGAGAATTCCTAAGTCTGGTCATGTCGACATTTGACCCGATAGGATTCCTGAGCTGCTTCATGGTAACCGCCAAATTGTTGATGCGTGAGATTTGGCGGAGAGGAGTTCAGTGGGACGAGCCGGATGAGTTAGCCAAAGCGTTTGAGAGCTGGAGGCTGGAAATGGATTACGTGAAAGATTTCCGCTGTCCACGCTACTACTTTGGCACGGGATGCGTACGTGAACTGCAGCTACATGTGTTTGTGGACTACAGCCAATCGGCGTTCGCAGCAGTTGCATTCTGGAGGGCGACTTATGACAACAATGATGTGCGGTACTATTTCGTGTGTTCAAAAACGAAATGCGCCCCGATGAATACGATGACGATCCCGCGCCTGGAGCTCCAAGGAGCTGTATTAGGAACCAGGCTGATGGATATCGTAAGACGGGAGCACGACGTATCGATCAGCAGATGCGTGCTATGGACTGACTCTAAGACCGTGCTGCACTGGATAAGCAGCACCCACCGGCGGTGGGTGGCGGTGGCGGAGATCTTAGAGTCAACAGAGGTGTCTCAATGGAGGCCACGCGACGAGGCCACAGCGCCATGTGGACCTTAGCCAAGGGGCAAGGTGGATGAGCGGGTCATCATTTGTGCTGGAGTCGGAAGAACAGTGGCCCAAGCCCTCTCCAAGTGATCGCGACAGTCCACACTCCGCAGAAGAAGAGATGCCGTGTGAGTTTACACTGGTAATTGCCAACGAGTTTATACCTTTGCAGAGATTTTCAAATTATAATCGATTGGTCAGGACCACAGCGTGGATCCTCAGGTTCATACGACGGTGCCGTGGATTGAGTGACGAGTGTGAGGCCTACGGTATTACAGCTACTGAGTGCGCGGAGGCAGAACGGAAACTGATCCAGCGCTCAAGGAAAAGCAGTGGCGAAAGGCAGTCAGTTACGAGGACTATCCCCTTACGTCGACCACGATGGAATCATACGAGCGGGTGGACGGATAGATGCCGCCGAATGTTCAGCGCACGGCGCCCGATCATACTGTCGCACAAACACGCGCTGGCACTACCACAGGAAGATGAAGCACCAGAATCTAGACGCGACCATGAGGGAGATCCGGACCAGGAGAGTTTTACGGAGTGTTATGGCGACCTGTAACGTATGCAAACTCCGGAGAGTACGACCAATTGCCCCATTGATGGGTCCGTTGCCAGAGGACCGGCTGGAGCCGGATGGATGGCCATTCAAGTATACTGGCTATGACTACTTTGGTCCGCTGTTTGTGGCGATTGGACGTCGCACTGAGAAGAGGTGGGTCGCACTGTTTACTTGTCTAACCACCAGGGCTGTCCACCTGGAGATAGCCCACGATCTGTCAACAGATTCCTGCATCATCGCTATGAGGAATTTTATGTGCCGCCGTGGACCGGTGGTCAGATTGAGGAGCGACAATGGAAAGAACTTTATTGGAGCAGATCGTGAGGCCAGAAAGTTCGATGAAGTCTTCGAACCAGAGAAGATCCAGGATGAGCTGTCATCCAAAGGAATCGAATGGATCTTTAACTGTCCCGCGAAACCATCTGCCGGCGGCATTTGGGAAAGGATGGTCCAATGCGTGAAGAAGGTGCTCGCGCATACTGTGAAGCAGGTGGCTCCTAAGGAACACGTCTTGGAGAGCTTCCTTATTGAGGCGGAGAATATTGTTAATTCTCGTCCGCTTACCCACCATCCAGTCACTGTGGATCAGGAGGCACCGCTAACGCCCAACGATCTGCTAAGAAGAGTAGCTAATGTTCCGGACCATCCTGGAGATCGCGGAGAGCAGCCTGTCAAGTGCGCTACGAAGCAGTGGCGTATCGCACGGATGATGAGAGATCGGTTCTGGAAACGTTGGGTACATGAGTATCTACCAACGCTTGTTCGCAGAGAGAAATGGTGCGAGCACATCTGTGATCCGGCCATCCCTCATCGAGAATGGAGAAAAGGCGTCGTGGAGGATGTGTACCCAGGAGCGGATGGAGTACCACGACGAGCGGCGGTGCGCACATCTCCAGATTGGCTATTCTGGATGTGGTGAATGCAGTTGCTTCACCGGGGTGGGGATGTCGTGGAACGGATTAACATAACGCTCAAGGTTTAGTAAATTTAAATGTAGCGCCAAGTATTTCAGTATTTGTTATCGATGTTGTAAATCGTTATAGAGATTATGTTGTAAAGCTAAATGCGGTCACACGAAATGGTGAATTGTAAGCCAGAATCTCCCGCTCAGATTTATTTCGATTGGAGAAATCAAAGAGACTGGGAGGCTAGACTGCAAATGTAAAACTGATTATGAAAATAGGTTTAATCATATATATGTATTTCATACAGAATAAAACATCACATCGTATTTGTTTATGCTATTGTTCTACGCTACAAGACTGGCAACGTTAAAGGCAACTCCCAAAAAAACAATCAAACCGCGACCACATCAGCCGGCACTCCGAAGAATGTGCCGGGCTTATCGGGCGGTGAGCTGCAGCGGCCACGGACTCCAAAGCAACCGGGATTAATCCCAAGTGGTGGTCCAAAGCCTGATGGATCAGGCCAGGATACGGACACCACAACCGCCAAGTTTGCGGCGCTGATGGAGAGGATCGCTACCTTGGAAAGGGAGCTTCAAAAGGCGAGGTCAGGTGAAGGGCAAGATGCAGCCGCGAGGGATCCCGTTAGAAACGGATCAAGCGGTATAGGAGCGAGCGGTGCGGCGAATGCGCCGCCATGTTTGAGTGGAACGCCAGGGCAGAACTTGAGTGGAAATCTGCCGCCATTGTTGAGTCGAAATCTGGAACCGAATTTGGCTGAGTCAGTGACGCCATTTTTACATGAACAGTTGCCGCCATTATTGAGTGGAAACCTGCCGCCACAATCGAGTGGAAATCTGGCAATAGGGCAACAAGTCACACTCAGTACAAACAGTACAACGCTAAGCTATTCCACACCATGCTGCGTGACGGCTACTGTGCAACCAGCACTAAGCTACATGCAAGCACCGCGGGAACCTCTTCGCAACCTGATGGTACCACCGCAATCAACTGGTTCATACGGAATAGCTTCGCCGAGCCCGTTAATTGGATGGGACGCCGCACAGACTGCCTGATCTTCCAGAGTTCGAAGGTCAGCCTGAGGAATGGCCAATATTCCAATGCGCGTTCACGGAGACGACGGCGGCGTATAATTGTACTGCGTTGGAGAACATCTGTCAAGTCGCTGATTATACACCCGAATAATGTTCAGGCTGTAATGGATCAGCTACGTTTCCGATATGGACGTCCGGAGCAACTGATACGTAGCCAACTGGAAAGCGTGAGAGAGGTGCATCCGATCCAAGAACACATTATGTGAGGAACACAGCCATCGCAACTTCGAAGTCTAAACCATCGAACACCTGAGCACAGCATCCACACCATCAAACGATCTCGCTCTCGCTCTCTGTTTCGAACATTAATGCGCTCTCTTCAAACACACCATTCGCAACTTCGAAGTCTAAGCAATCGAACACCTGAGCACAGCATTCACACCATCGAACGATCTCGCTCTCGCTCTTTGTTTCGAACAGGCCCAACACGCTCACACACACAACTTAACCATCGAACACAGCGTTCACACCATCGAACACTCTCGCTCTCGCTCTCTGATGCGAACCGTTCCAACAGGCTCTCATCATCAACTCATCAACATCCACACGCAACTCGACGCTCTCACTCTCGCTCTCCAACACGCTCCCGCCGTGGAAAAAGTGAGCAAGTGAAAATTAAGAAACAATGTCGAGCGATAGTGGTGAAGTGGAAGCGTACGACCCGGTTGCCGCTGCAGGAGGCTGGGAGGCGAATTAAATTCGTTTTCTTTGTGTCCCTTCTAGGAAAACCCCTTCCCGCCGATCGTGGTCGAGCCGTGCGATGGCCAAGGATTACGATGGAGTCTTGCACTCAATTGTCGGATCCGAAGCTATCACCGGTCCTGGGGCACGCAGTGGCCGTGGATCACGACGGAGCTACGCTCGTTTGTCGGATCCAAGGGCAATGCAGATCCTGGAGCGTGTGGCGGGTGGAGCTTTCGACGGAGTCCTGTACTCGATTGTCGGAGTCTAAACCCGCTGCAGGTTTCGGCCCATGGTCGGCATTACTGGGTGACAACACCCCAAACCTCTTCCTCCCCTTCCCTTTTGCTGCTCCTGCCGATCAGGATCGGACCGCGTGGTGGCCAAGGAGTACGAGGGAGCCACGCTCGATTGTCGGCTCCAAGGGCCATTGCGGGTCCCGATGTGCGTGGCGGGTAGGGATTACGACGGAGCTCGGCTCGATTTGTCGGATCCAAACCCGCTGCCAGTTCCGGCCACAGGGTCCGTATAGGGTTGTTTTTATCTCGCCCCTCCCCACCCGAAGTCCTTGAACTTAAATAAATTTATTGTAAGTGACCCTGGGAGCCCTGAGCAACATATCCCAGCCCGAGAACTTCCTTACATGGCGCCCGAACAGGGACTTTAAGGGTAAGGAATTATTTTTTATTTTTATAAAATTTTCCTCAAAAAATAATGTAATTTTTTTATAAGAAAAATGTAATTTTTTTTTTGTGGGGGTATATGGCGTAAAGACCCATGAGATAGGCACCCAGAGCCTATCCCAGCCCGAGAACTTCCTTACATGGCGCCGGAACAGGGACTTCAAGGATAAGGAATTTTTTTTTTTATTTTTATAAAATTTTCCTCAAAAAATAATTTTTTTAATTTGGTTGCCAAAGGGGCAGACTGACCAAGGAAAGGTGCTGTCGCTGCTGAGGGCTCAGAACCCAGAAGTGCATACTGAGGACTGGGCAATACTCAAAGTAGAGAAGGAGATGAAGATGAGCCAGCCGTTCCTCTTCCTCATCAACCAGCGCTGCCTGCCGCAGCTTGAGAAGGCCGACTACACCATCCGGTACGGCCTACGGAAGGCCAAGATCAAGGTCTTCCTGGCAGAGCCGGATGATGTTCTCGAGGAGGTCGATGACACCAACAAGCTGTTGGATGACCTGGTCATCGACGACAAGACCCCAGACATAACACCCAACACCGATGCCTAAAGTCGTGCAGATTAACCTGAAGCGCAGCATGCATGCTTCAGCCAATCTTGCAGTTCTTCTCAGTGAGAGGAACATTGACATAGGCATCGTTCAAGAACCATGGACGCGAGACAGACAAATCTCGGGTCTAACACAACAAGGATATAAACTCTTTTATACTAACTCGACAGGTAGGCCGAGAGCAGGTATTATTATAAAGAATAACTATAACGCACTTCTATGCCCCAATCTTAGCACACCGGATCTAGCAGTTGCCAGATTCGTGGCGGCGGATGGGACATCGATGGTGATAGCCTCATCCTACATGGCCCATGATGAACCGGCTCCACCTGAGCCAGTCATCAAGCTGCTGCAATGGGCGGAAGATACTAAGACGACCCTGGTGCTCGGATGCGACGCTAACGCGAGGCACGCACTATGGGGAAGCTCGGAAACCAACGAAAGGGGTGAGTCTCTTTTTGATAATATTATCTGCCGCAACATCACCATATGTAACAGAGGTAACACACCCACCTTTATATTCCCAAGCACAAGGGAATTTCAGGGATGGGAAGAGGTGTTAGACCTCACTTTACAGACAGAATTTAGTAGATATAAGGTTGAAAAGTGGATAGTGTCGAAACAAAATTCCTTTTCAGATCACAGGTACATTTTCTTCGAAATTTCGATTCCGATTAGCAAACCGGAACCGAAACGTAACCCCCGTAGAACAAACTGGGACAAATTCGGTAAGATTGTCTACTCGAAAGTTAGCAACAGAAGAATACGGGTACAAACCTCTACGACGACCCTGGACAAGGAAGTAGAGGACCTAACAAACATTCTAAACAATGCATATAAGGAAACATGCAAGGTTTCATACTCTAAGAAACAACACCCTTTATGGTGGACCAAAGAGCTTGGCACTCTAAGAAAGAGGGCAAGAAAAGCCTATAACTCCAGCTATGCTACCAAGGAATGGGAGCCATACAAAGAAGCACAAAAAGCATACAAAAAAGCGATATACGCAGCCAAGAAAGACTCTTGGAGGACTTACTGCGAATCGCTAGAAGGTATAAAAGACTCGGCTAGACTAAGCAAGGTCCTTGCTAAAGGGTATAACAGCCCAACTCTACTACACAAACAAGACGGATCAGCGACTACAACGGTGGAAGAATCCCTAGAGACACTAGTGGATACACACTTTCCAGGCAACCTTCGAGAAAAGCCAGCACCTACTGAAGGTCAGAGGGCTCATCAACCAACACACACAAGGGATATCATAACCATTGAAAGAATCAACTGGGCGATAAACTCCTTCGACAAATATAAGAGTCCGGGGCCAGACGGCATTTTCCCGGCAATGCTTCAAGCAACACAGGTCAGCATCAGTAGGTGGCTGCAAGCCATTTACACGGCTTGCATCAGACTAACACACATACCGCTTCTATGGAAGGAAGCCAAAGTTGTATTTATACCAAAACCAGGAAGAAGAGGTCATATCCTAGCAAAGGATTACAGGCCGATCAGCCTTACCTCATTCCTAATGAAAACGCTGGAACGAATGATCGATATTCATATCCGGGAAAACACCGAGAAGCAGCATCTATCGGACGCTCAGCATGCGTACCGAAAGGGCAGATCGACAGAAACGGCACTACACGAAGTAGTTTGCCACATAGAAAAATCGCTACATTTTAACCAATATACAATGGCCACCTTCTTAGATATAGAAGGTGCGTTCAATAATGTGAACGCCGAATCCATACTGAGCTCCCTCAACTCGATCGGCGTTGAAGGAGACATCAGAGCTTGGATCGGAGTTATGCTCACGAGCAGGACGATAACAGCCGAACTGAGTGGCACTTACCTCACACGCTTTGTGAAGAGAGGCACACCTCAGGGCGGGGTTCTATCGCCACTGCTCTGGCTCATCAACATGAACGACATATTGAGAGAACTCAATAGCGGAGGAGTAAAAGTAGTAGCCTACGCAGACGACGTAGTGTTGCTAGTATCAGGACCATTCCCAGATGTCATTAGTAATATAATGACGGGGGCCCTTAACCGACTAAATGAATGGGCAAAAACCTGCGGACTAGGTATAAACCCGAGTAAAACCGAACTGATGCTCTTCACGCGAAGAACAAAGATCCCAACATACAGCAAACCAAAAATAGATGGAATCGAACTCGAGCTATCGGATAAGGCTAAGTATCTAGGAGTGATACTAGACCCGAAGCTCTCGTGGAAACTGAACATCACGGAACGAGTAAGAAAGGCCAGCATAGCATTCTACTCGTGCAGGAAAATGTTTGGCAAAAACTGGGGTATACACCCTAAGATAATATTATGGCTTTACACAGCAGTGGTAAGGCCAATTCTCACATACGGGGCACTAGTCTGGTGGCCAGCCCTGACAAGAGCATACAATATTGCTAAGCTGACAAGAATACAAAGATCAGCTTGCGCAGGAGCTACAGGGGCATTAAGATCATGCCCGGCTGCCGCGTTGAACACTATTCTGGATATAATGCCGATAGAACTTTTCATAAAGGATACGGCAGCGCAGAGTGCGGCCAGACTGAAGGCAAGTAATTGCTGGAAAGGCTACCACACAGGGCACTGCCGTATCTTAGAGGACAACAACTATCTGGCAAAGAACAAGACGGATTATATGACAGCGGAGATAAGATTTGGAAACGGATTTACGACTACCTTTCCAACGAGGGAAGACTGGGAGAATGACAGAGTAACCGGACAAGATGAGGTATCACTCTACACTGACGGCTCCAAGATGGACTGTGGTGTAGGGGCTGGAATTTTCGCTGAAAGCTGGGGGATAGAATCGAAATTCCACCTCCCAGAATCAGCGACAGTTTTTCAGGCTGAGGTACTTGCTATTTTAGAAGCAGCCAAGCTTTCGATTCAGCAATGCCTCAGGAATACCAAGGTACGGATATACTCGGATAGCCAAGCGGCTATCAAATCTCTCGCAGCAGCAAGAACCAACTCGACACTAGTAGCCGATTGCAAGTCGGCTCTCAACATACTAGCAACAAACAACCATGTACAGATAACATGGGTGCCAGGGCACAATGATATACCAGGAAACGAAAAGGCGGATGAACTTGCACGAAAGGGGTCGGCAGACGACTCCTATACAACTAGTCTACCTGAATCCCTTAATACAGTCCAAGCAAGGATTCACGAACACTACAAAACACTAGCTAGTAAAAGTTGGTCAGAAAAGCAGGGTCTCAGGAGATCAAAGCTCTGCTGGCCAACCATCAATAGCAAGAGAACTCGAGAACTAATATCCAAAAGCAAAAGGGATATTAGAAGGATCACGGCACTCATCACAGGCCATTGGGCCATTGGCACGCAAGCCATGAAGATGGGGCTTCCGTACAATGCTAATTGCAGGAGCTGCAAAGAAACAGACACACAGGAGACACCTGAGCACATGATGTGTCATTGCCCAGCACTAAACCATATCAGGGCGAGATACTTCGGGGCGTATCAGCTGGAATCATTGGGAGAAATAGGAAAGCAGAGGATAACTGCAATCCTAGGTTTTCTAAATGATGCAGGCTGGTAATGAAGAGAACGCGGAGACAACAATTTACGAGGGTGTGGATCAAAACGGAGCTCAGCTCTACTTGGAGGCTCTCAGAGAGGACCTCACCACTTTTACCTACCTACCTACATAAGAAAAATTTAATTTTTTTTTTTTGTGGGGGTATATGGCGTAAAGACCCATGAGATAGGCACCCAGAACCTATCCCAGCCCGAGAACTTCCTTACAAATATAATAAAGATCGTGCCGTTTGCAACACGGGTGAGCAATCTCGCAGCGTTTCTACAGTCAAGCCCGAACGGGGAGCAGCACCTAGGAAATCCTACCTTGATGGAAGAGCTGATCGCCAAGCTACCACTGAGCAAAAGGTTGGATTGGGCCAGGCACGCCGCCGAAATAGGGTGCTACCCAACTGTCGGGCACTTGAGCGAATGGCTAAACGAGCTCGCTAAATTAGTGTGCACTATTACGAGCGGCGACAGCAAGGATCCTAAGCGCAGGGTATTGCACGCCAGCACCAGTCAGAAGGATCAGGATCTATTTGAAGATCATCCCAGGAGTTGCCCAATTTGCGAGGGGCAACACACGATCAAGGACTGTAAGGATTTCAACCACGCTACTCCAACTGCCCGTACGGAGTTTGCAAGAAAGCTTCGGATTTGTTTCTCGTGCCTGGAGAGCGGTCACATATCCAGGTTCTGCAAGAGAAACGGGAAGTGTAACGTGTACGGATGCCAGATAAGGCATCACTACCTCTTGCATGACGGGGTGGGCAACCCCACACGGCCATCGCAACTCCACGGTCGACCATGGCCAAATGAAAGGAGCGATCGCGGTCGCATGGTACATGCGGGCGCTGACAGAAGGAAGGCGGACACACAAGTACATCAGCCAGATGATCTGGCCGAGAGAAGTCCGCTTACGGCATCTGCACTGACGCAGGATGCATGGCGCAAGCGGGACGAAGGCCGTCAGCCAAGTGACGGGAATGGATTGCCACATCGGAACCTAAGTTGCGTCGATCCGGATTGGAGGACTCTTACTATTCCGTATTTTGCCCGTGACCCTGTACGGGGAGAATACGCAGCTGGATACCTAAGCGCTGTTCGACGAAGGTTTGTCCGTGACCCTGATCGACGAGGAGCTCACTCGAAGCCTAAACCTGAAAGGCGAGAGTCGGCAGCTCAACATTCAATGGTTCGGTGGCAAGTCAGCGAAAGAGAACACAAAGATGGTCAGCCTCCAGATTAGTGGAGTGGGCACACCGAAACGCCATGCATTGAAAAATGTGTATGCGGTCTCTAACCTCAATCTTCCGATGCAAAGTCTGCGTCGGGAAGATGTCAAAGCGGCGAAGGCTTCTGCACGCCTGCCGATGAAGCCGTATCGTAATGCGGTCCCGAGGATTTTAATTGGACTAGACCATGCGCACCTTGGAATACCTATGCAAAATAGAAGCTTCGGAGCAGGAGGACCCTATGCAGCCGCCACCAAACTAGGATGGGTGGTTTTTGGGCCTATAAAAAGTCAGATGAGTTCACCAATCAAGAGATCGTACCTCCTAGCCGTCCCACAGTATGATCATCTCGAGAAGATGGTCAGCGACTATTTCGAAATAGAGAATTTCGGAGTGAAGCCGGCGCCACCAGTCGCAGCTAGTGGCGAAGCACGGGCTTTGGGAATCGACTAGGCGAGTGGGCCAACGATACCAAACTGGATTGCCGTGGAAAGATGATAAAGTAAGCCTGCCAGACAGCTATAACATGGCACTCAAGAGGCTTGTCGGCATTGAAAGGAAGATGAGACGGGATGACAACTTTGCGCGGGCTTTCAAGTCGATCATGGAGGACTACGTCAACAAGGGTTACGCACGACGCCTGGAGCAGCAGGAAGAGGCAGCCGATAACCGGGACAAGATCTGGTACCTGCCGCACTTCGGGGTCGAGAACCCAAACAAGCCCGGAAAGATCCGTCTAGTCTTCGATGCCGCAGCCAAAGTGGGCAATACATCTTTGAACTCAGTTCTACTCAAAGGCCCACAACAGTTCAAGTCTCTGCCAGCCGTGCTCTTCCATTTTCGGAAATGAGCAGTCAGAAAGGAGATGTTTCATCAGGTGCTGATACTGCCCCAGGATAGATGCGCCCAGAGATTCCTGTGGAGGAATGGAGATGACCGGCGAGATCCAGATCTGTATGAAATGGTGGTGATGACGTTCGGAGCCGCTTGTTCGCCGTGCTCAGCGCATCATGTGAAGACCATAAACGCTTCAAGATACGCCCAAGCAGATCCTCGCACGGTTCAGGCCATCAATGAGTATCACTATGTACATGACTACGTGGATAGTTTCTCGGACGAGAAAGAAACTATCGCTGTATCAGAACGAGTAAGGAAAATTCATGCTGAGGCCGGATTCGATTTGTGGTCAAGGCTTTGAACCCACTAGGATCCAATAAGAACGTTGAATGGAATGAAGCGCAGGAGAAAAAATTAGGCATGTACTGGCACCCAGCGACGGATGACTTAAAATTCAGCGTAAAGTACCACAGGGTAACTATTAACTATTATGATGACCGGAGAACGTGCACCCACCAAGAGAGAATTCCTAAGTCTGGTCATGTCGACATTTGACCCGATAGGATTCCTGAGCTGCTTCATGGTAACCGCCAAATTGTTGATGCGTGAGATTTGGCGGAGAGGAGTTCAGTGGGACGAAACGCGCCTGGAGCTCCTAGCAGCTGTATTAGGAACCAGGCTGATGGACACCGTAAGACGGGAGCACGACGTATCGATCAGCAGATGCGTGCTATGGACTGACTCTAAGACCGTGCTGCACTGGATAAGCAGCACCCACCGGCGGTGGGTGGCGGTGGCGGAGATCTTAGAGTCAACAGAGGTGTCTCAATGGAGGTGGATACCGCCTGCCGAAAACGTGGCAGATGACGCGACGAGGCCACAGCGCCATGTGGACCTTAGCCAAGGGGCAAGGTGGATGAGCGGGTCATCATTTGTGCTGGAGTCGGAAGAACAGTGGCCCAAGCCCACTCCAAGTGATCGCGACAGTCCACACTCCGCAGAAGAAGAGATGCCGTGTATGTTTATACTGGTAATTGCCAACGAGTTTATATCTTTGCAGAGATTTTCGAATTATAATCGATAGGTCAGGACCACAGGGTGGATCCTCAGGTTCATACGACGGTGCCGATGATTGAGTGACGAGTGTGAGGCCTACGGTATTACAGCTACTGAGTGCGCGAAGGCAGAACGGAAACTGATCCAGCGCGCCCAGGCTGATACGTTTGCAGATGAAGTTCAAGGAAAAGCAGTGGCGAAAGGCAGTCAGTTACGAGGACTATCCCCTTACGTCGACCACGATGGAATCATACGAGCGTGTGGACGGATTGATGCCGCCGAATGCGTCCCATTCAGCGCACGGCGCCCGATCATACTGTCGCACAAACACGCGCTGGCAGAGATGATAGTTCGTCACTACCACAGGAAGATGAAGCACCAGAATCTAGACGCGACCATAAGCGAGATCCGGACCAGGTTCTGGATAACCAATTTAAGGAGAGTTTTACGTAGTGTTATGGCGAGCTGTAACGTATGCAAACTCCGGAGAGTACGACCAATTGCCCCATTGATGGGTCCGTTGCCAGAGGACCGGCTGGAGCCGAATGGATGGCCTTTCAAGTATACTGGCTTGGACTACTTTGGTCCGCTGTTTGTGACGATTGGACGTCGCACTGAGAAGAGGTGGTTCGCACTCTTTACTTGTCTAACCACCAGGGCTGTCCACCTGGAGATAGCCCACGATCTGTCAACAGACTCCTGCATCATCGCTATGAGGAATTTTATGTGCCGCCGTGGACCGGTGGTCAGATTGAGGAGCGACAATGGAAAGAACTTTATTGGAGCAGATCGTCAGGCCAGAAAGTTCGATGAAGTCTTCGAACCAGAGAAGATCCAGGGTGAGCTGTCATCCAAAGGAATCTAATGGTTCTTTAACTGTCCCGCGAACCCAGCTGCCGGCGGCATTTGGGAATTTATGGTCCAATGCGTGAAGAAGGTGCTCGCGCATACTGTGAAGGAGTTGGCTCCTAAGGAACACGTCTTGGTGAGCTTCCTTATTGAGGCGGAGAATATTGCTAATTCTCGTCCGCTTACCCACCATCCAGTCACTGTGGATCAGGAGGCACCGCTAACGCCCAACGATCTGCTAAGAGGAGTAGCTAATGTTCCGGACCATCCTGGAGATCGCGGAGAGCAGCCTGTCAAGTGCGCTAGTTACCAGTCGTAGGTCGAACGTATGGTTGTAGATGGTAACGAAATAGTTGATGTGGGAACGATGACGGTGAACCAGATGCGATAATAACGAAAAGGTGAATTAGCTCTTGTCTTTTATTGTACTTTGTTAAACAATATGTAGTTGCGATTTCACGATGATCCGGTATGGGGTCATCTCTCGTCGGTGTCTTCAACCCTCTCTGAAGGAATCTCCTAGGGTTTTATCTTCAAGAATCGATGTTTGCTGGGTTACTCGTGGGATTTTTATGTAGGCAAAAATGGGTTTGAGTTTAAAGTAGAAATAAGAAGTCTGAATGGTTTGGTTGTCAGAATCGAACTGCTTTGTAATATTTAAGAATGAGAATTCGTAACCTACGCTGCACACAGGCAGCACTTATATATAATACAATTCGTGTATGTGTTTCTTATGTATATGTATCTCAAGTATTTGTCGCTCAGTCGCCGCTTCTATATTCTGCCTACGCTGCATTTCTTCGGCCGCTGCCGCTTGTACCCGGATGCCAACTTGTTGGCTTGCATTTTATTATTCGGACAAACAACTGGCCTATTTTTAATGGAAGCGGGGTGCGGGGAGTTTGGCGGCAACCCGCTCCCAACTTATGTTTGCTAGCTAGTGGACGACCTATACTTGAAGGGGTGCGGGGAGTTGGTTATCGGTAACCCTCCCCCCAGACCGAAGTGACGGCCAAAGTGATTGACTTTTGGGCGGAACGACTACTTGTGGTAAGGTAGGTGTTACAATAATTTTTTGTTTTTTCTTAATTACTATTATGCCTAAGATTAACAAAATTATGATAATAAACATTGTATATGTAAAATAGTTATGCTTTTGTGTTCTTATTTGGAAATTTTGTAATTGTTTTTGATTTTCCAATCCCGACAAATGGATTCTAGTTAAATTTGGGACGATATAGGTTTTATTTATAATTATATTGCTATCTTCAAAGGTCTGTATCTTCAATTGGCTATTAACGAACTTGTTTTCATTTTCGAATGTGAGGTTGTTTATTTTGACAGTACAATTTTCGTACCTAACTAACATTGACCCCTCAATAATTGGTTGCATTCCACAATCCGTTTGCAATTTTTCTTGGTGTGCATTAAATATAAATATATATCCCCTCTCTGGTTCAAAAACCTGTGTTTCTACCTCCGTTATTTCCACATTACAAGTGGGTTTCATTTCTTTTAATATATTGTTGATGCATAAACTGTTGAACTGATTGGGCTGGTTACAATAAAAAATTAACCCTATTCTTATACACTTATCTTTAAATTGATACACCTTATCTTCCCTAAATGCTATAAAACTAGGAGCGTCAATAAACGTGGTACCATTTATTGGTAATGCGACCAACCTAGCAAATTCAAACTTATCAATCTCCACTATGGGTACCCTAATTTTAAAGTATATCTTAGTTCCTACACTCTCTGAACTTGTTCCTAGCACGGAATACATGTCTTCTATTGAGTCTAAAGTAATATTTTGCTTTTCTAAAATATCCCTTACAAGTCCTAATTCCTGTTGTCCTAAAATAAATTTCGGAAGGATATTCCACCTTGATAGTAAAATACTCTCCGCTATGTTATTAATGTATCCTAACACAACGTCTAAATTATAACTAATCCTAATCATCTTTTGAATAATTTTTATTTCCACATCTTCCTCCTTTAATTCCTTATAGACTGAATTTTGAGCATACTTTATGTAATCATTTATTTCCTGCTGCTCCGTATTAATAAACTTAGTTATGTTATTAAACCAATCTATTAAATTGTTGTTTACCATAACCTGTTCATTAGACATCTTAAAAAATGCCTCTTCCTTAGCCCTAATACTCTGTAACTCTCTTTCTATATTCCTTTGATCTTCCGCATCCATATTACCTGTTACCGTTTTTACCATACTACCCAATCCGTTAATCAAACCTCTCCTGTTTCTTTTCAAGGGCATCACTATTCTTATCCTATCTACAACTTCCTTTATTTTATTATCTAACATCCTCAGGGTTTGTTTAGTTTCAATATTCGCTTCCCGTTTTAATAACGCTACTGAATCGTTGAATTGTTGTATTGTCGCTGATATTTCCGTCAAATCGATGGTCTGGGTTATTTGATGATATGAATTAATTACTCTCGCTTCACCCAAGTCTATCTTGGTGACGAGTTGTCCATTTTTTAAGGTTTGGGTCATGATTGACTGAGTTATTACCCTCAGCGTCCTGTAAATATTAGTTCGCAACAAATTAATCGTTAGTATTTGTTAGTTTTCTAATTTTAGATTTGTGTATTTTTTGTTGCCTTTCGGTGATCAACGTTACCCCCTTATCTTCTTGCACTTTATGCTTAGTAAACCTTGGCGTGGTTTTGTCTCTTCTGTTCTCTTTCCTAAATATCGTATCTCCACTTCTAAGTTGAATTGGATCACTTCTTCCTTTATTCAGTCTTTCTGTCCGTTTCCTTTTTCCTTCTTCCAATTTTTCTTTTACCTGATCGTATAGTGTGGCTTGAAATTCATTTAATTTTTTGATATAATCATGTTCGTCTCTAAATTCCACCGTTTTACTAAATAAATGAGTCCTTCCCGTGAACAATTCAAATGGAGTCAACTTGGTGGCTGAATGAACGGCATTATTATATGTCAGTAGTGTTTCCGCTTATACTTCCTCGTGCTCATATGTCAATTTATTCTTTTTACGCACATTCAGTATTATCCTATATGTTTCAGTCAGTGTTGAGTGAAGTCGTTCCACTGTGGAATTACTAGATGACTGCTGAAATGACGTGTAGTGGAGTTCTATACCGTATTGTTTACAAAATTCCTTCACTAACTTGTTAGCAAATTCCGCCCCCTGATCGCATACAATCTTTTTTGGTATGCCGTACAGAGACAAGTATGTCTTCAACGTCCTCGTTATACTTATAGCATCTCTCGCTACAATCGTAAACGCCGACGCAAACTTCGTCAGTTTGTCTATTAATGTCAACATAGTTTTGTTATTTATGAAGTACAAATCGATATGGACTACATCCAATGGGAATTTCGGAATGTCCGGTGTTTGATATTTGATCTTTTGAGGATTCCTATCGTATTTGAACATTTGGCAAATGTCACAAGCTTTAACCACCTCCGTCACTATTTCTCTTACCCTAGGGAAATAGACTTTTCTCTTTAAGTGTAATATTGTTTCATCCACTCCCCTATGGTTCCCGTCTACATGATCCTTTTGTATTGCCTCCCTTTGTTCTATCAGAATCTTAATTTCTGGTAACACCTCTAATGCTCTCACCACTTTATAATTATTCTTTTCCCCATAGTACTTTTTAAAACAATCCCTTACTACTTTAAAAACCTCTTCTTCCGCTAGAATCGCGCATGTTTTCCCAGACTTTAAACATTCCCTCAATATCTTTACAATCACTTCCTCCTTAAAAGTTGGCTCTATTATTATTTTTCTGCTTTTTCCTTTATAAGGTACTTCCTTGTGATTTGCTTCCTCCTCACCTATCCTCAATATTAGTTGTGCATTAAAATCAATGTTAGCAATAATATGGCCTAAAATACTTTACTGCCCATATTATTGCTAACATTTCCTTCTCTGTTGCTGAATAATTGATTTCCGAAGTATTCAACGTGCGACTCGCATACGAAATGGGTTTATCGCTACCTATAGGCCCTTGAGACAAAATCGCCCCCAATGCAAAATTACTTGCATCTGTCGTCAAAATGAATGTCTTCTGCATGTCCGGGTATTGCAAGATAGGGTCATTACATAATAATGATTTACAATGTTCAAAGCTGTCTCTATACTCCTGGCTAATCTCTACATTTTTCTTTCCTTTCAGTTGGTTAGTTAACGGCTTCGTTATTCTTGCAAAGTCCTTAATGAATTTCCTGTAGTACCCCAATAACCCTAAAAAAGATTTAATTTGCTTCCGGGTCGTTGGCATCTGATATTTCTTGATCACCTCAATTTTCTTCTGGTTTGGTTTAATTCCCTCCGACGTCACTATATGTCCCAAGAATTCTATCTCCTTCTTCAGAAACTCTGATTTATCCTGCTGAACCTTAAAATTCGCTCCCCTCAATTTCTCGAATACTATTTTCAAATCATTAATGTGCTGTTGCAAAGACGGTGAATATATAATTATATCATCCATATAAACTAAACAGTTTCTTCCCACTGTCTCCCCCAATACTTTGTTAACTACTCTCTGAAACGTCGCTGGGGCATTCGTTAATCCGAACGGCATTCTTAAAAATTCATAATGCCCTCCTACTGCCGTAAAGGCTGTCTTCTGTACATCCTCCGGTGTCATCTCTATCTGATGATAACCGCTTTTTAAATCCAAACTCGAAAAATATCTGGCTCTGCCTATCGAGTCCAACACCTCGTTAATCAATGGTAAGGGGTATTTATCTTTGATTGTTTTGTCATTTAATTTTCGAAAATCCACTACCATTCTCCATTTCTTCTCCCCCGACGCGTCTAGTTTCTTAGGCACCAACCATACCGGTGCACTCCACGGGGAAAAACTATTCTGAATAATTTCCTGTTCTAGCAACTCATTTATTTGTCTCTTAATTTCCTTATTCTCCCCCTGGGAATATCGAAACGGCCTTACATATACTGGGTCCTGATCCGTTAACTTAATAGCATGCTTGATTTCATTCGTAAATGACAACTTCTCCCCTTCGACATAAAATATGTCCAGATACTGCGAACACAATTTCTGTATGTGCTCCTTTTCTTCCCTATTAAGATGGTCGATCCTAATCTTTAACTTTCTTATTTTTTCATTCTCCTTTGGTTGCGAAATTGTGAAATTAAATACTTCAAATTGTTCTAGTTTGTCTCTGCCCGTTACTTCTAATGCTTTTTCGAAGTAAAATATTGCGTCCTCCTCTCCTTCGTTAATCAATTCCATCCTCGCTTTAAAGTCCTCTGCTTTATAAATTCCCCCTGACAGGTATAATTCGTCATGTAATTTAATTGTGTCTATAATAAATTCTCCCGTTTTTATCGATACTGGTACTTCAATCATCATTCTCGTCTTTCCCTGTATTTCTCTGACTCTCGGTCCTCCTCTCGGTTCCCTGATCATAGGAATTACTGCCTTTTCCGTTATTAACTTTCCGACTTTACAATCAACTCGCGCTCCTATTTTGCACAAAAAATCTATCCCCAACAACCCGTCGAACTGTGGAGAAATTCGAGCCAATAGAAATGTAAACGTTCCCTCTTGTTGAAATTCCTCAAACAATTCGTACTTCACTACTTTTTTAATCTTAAAAGTATCAATTACTCCTACAACATCAATACTTTTTGATATATCCGTCTGATGATCCACCGGTATAAGTTCCGGATCAATAAAAGAACATTGAGCGCCTGTGTCTACCAAGAATCTTAATGATCTACCGAACGGAGACTTAATTAGTATATACGGCAATTCTCCTCCTAATCCTGATCTGTCCTTTGCGTCGAGGCTTTTAAGCGAAAATTTTGAGTCTCTCCGCCCTGTCCATTTTCCCTTGTGTTAACGTTGTTAAGTCTCTGTGAACTCCCCGAGTTCGTCCTCGAGCTCTCCGAAGGTCCCGATGTAACCGCCCTATAGGTACTTGGTTGCGAGTTCCTACCATTCTGATTTCTATTAAAATTTCTGTTTCCAAAACCTCCATTGTTTTGTCCCCATCTTTGTCCATAATTATTAAAAGAATTTGTATAATTGTTATTTCTTCTATTCCCAAAATTTCCATTGAACCCTCTACTATATCCTTGGTTAAATCTGTTGTTGTTCGCTACTTGTGGTTTATCCACCGTCAGGTTCCTATCTCTCAAATATTTGTCCCTTAGCTGTTTCGCTACCTCATGGGCTTCCCTCAACGACTCAGGGTCTTTATTTTCCACTCTTAACTGTAACTGTCCTCTTAGGCCCGCAATAAACCTTTCAATACATTTTTTCTCTATTTTCTTCTCTTTCTTTACCCTTATTTCCTTATTCTTTTCTTCTTTCTTAACAATTCTCATCAATCCTGTCCTTATGTTTGCGATTTCCTCATATAGCTTTTCTAAAGTCAAACCTTTCCTGGACACTTCCCTCAAGTCATCCATTAAATCATCTTCATCCCTTTTATCCGAAAAATGTTGGACTAACGACGCTTTCATATCGTCCCACACCAATGAAGTTGCGTCCCTTTCTAACATTGAATTAGCTTGTCCAAGAATTTTATTCCTAATTGCTCCCAATAGCACATCCCCATACGGTGTATTATCTTTATCCTTAATCAAAAGAATTACCCTCTCAACTTGCTCAATAAAATTATTTGGCTCCACCTCCCCGCTGTAAGTCGGCAAGGCTTTTATGATTCCGGGAATCTGCCATTCGTTATCGCTTCCCTGAGACATTGTTCTTAACTCTTGCTCCTCCTGTTCCGGTGCTTCTACGATCTGATCTAGTGTACCTCTTGACGCTGATCTCGTCAACCTATCTGTCAACGGAATTATTCTTTGTTTTGAAGACCTATTTGACATTAATATTTCTTCTCGCCCACTTCCTCTTTTCTACTTCTCTGAATATTTATTTTTAAAAAAATATCAATAATAGTCCCTAATATTATCGGATTCCGATACTCCCTACCGGGTCGTACCCTGACCTCTTTTTCAAGTTGACTTTTATTGCCCCCTAGTCCCTAGTAATACTCAAGTCAAATTTGATCTCAAGTGCCTTTCTCTTTCTGTTTATGTCGTTCCCTACTTCAAGTGGGCCTCTCTTAGGGGTCATAAATGTGCGAAGAAATTTAATCTGGGTATTTCCCTTATGTCGTTTTCCGAATTCAAGTGGGTTTTTCTCTTATTCTAGGGTCATAAATGTGTATCGAGTTTGAGCTCAAGGGTTTCTTGCAGCTATGTATTCTTCTTAAAATTACGGGTGGTCTTAAAATTAATGTCGTTTCGTAATGTTCGTTGGGTTCGTTTCTGAGGCGATTCAAAATAGGTTTCCGATATCGTTCTTTTGTTTGTGTGTATGTAATACTAGACTTTCTTGGACTTAATTTTTATGAGTATTCTGACTACTAGTGACAACGTGGAATCTAGTATGCGTAGTTTTTCTTTCCTCCTTTAATATCATTCAACTTTCTCTTCTTCTTAAATTTTCTTACTTGCTCGTTGTAAAGGACCGCTCTGCCCAATGCAGTTGGAGAAAATACTATATTTCTAGCACGGTTTTTTCCTTCTACCCACGATTCAAGTTTAAATATCTTTTTTTTCACTTTCTACTTCACTAATCGTATTTCTGATGTATTTTCCGTTCTGCCCAATGCAGTAGGGGAAGTTTGGTTATCTTCCTGCACGGTTTACACCTCTTTAATTTGTCGTCTTTTCTTTTATTTCTCTTTTACTAAATAAACATTCAACATTCATGGATTTTTCCTACAAATTCCAGATTTGCGAACTATTCGACCGATATCCACTCGGCACCTCAGGCTACCTGCAATTCAAGTGCACTGAACGAATAGAACACTGCTAATCCGGTCTCTGCGTCCACAAAAATTGCTCTTTAAATCTTGAAGGCTTTTTTAACTAATTCTTTCTCTCTTTTTTTATCTCCGGCTTTTGTTCTCTTATTTTTCTACTTCTTCTTTCCGCTTAAATTTTTTTTGCTAACCACGCACATTAACTTCCACTTTGTCACTAAAGTACTCACATCATTAATAAAATAGCTCCTTGAAGGTTCTTCATCATCGGCACTTCTTCTTGTCCAATGTTGAGTCCGGCTGCGCCAGTTACCAGTCGTAGGTCGAACGTATGGTTGTAGATGGTAACGAAATAGTTGATGTGGGAAGGATGACGGTGAACCAGATGCGATAATAACGAAAAGGTGAATTAGCTCTTGTCTTTTATTGTACTTTGTTAAACAATATGTAGTTGCGATTTCACGATGATCCGGTATGGGGTCATCTCTCGTCGGTGTCTTCAACCCTCTCTGAAGGAATCTCCTAGGGTTTTATCTTCAAGAATCGATGTTTGCTGGGTTACTCGTGGGATTTTTATGTAGGCAAAAATGGGTTTGAGTTTAAAGTAGAAATAAGAAGTCTGAATGGTTTGGTTGTCAGAATCGAACTGCTTTGTAATATTTAAGAATGAGAATTCGTAACCTACGCTGCACACAGGCAGCACTTATATATAATACAATTCGTGTATGTGTTTCTTATGTATATGTATCTCAAGTATTTGTCGCTCAGTCACCGCTTCTATATTCTGCCTACGCTGCATTTCTTCGGCCGCTGCCGCTTGTACCCGGATGCCAACTTGTTGGCTTGCATTTTATTATTCGGACAAACAACTGGCCTATTTTTAATGGAAGCGGGGTGCGGGGAGTTTGGCGGCAACCCGCTCCCAACTTATGTTTGCTAGCTAGTGGACGACCTATACTTGAAGGGGTGGGGGGAGTTGGTTATCGGTAACTCGCTACTAGGAAGCAGTGGCGTATCGCACGGATGATGAGAGATCGGTTCTGGAAACGTTGGGTACATGAGTATCTACCAACGCTTGTTCGCAGAGAGAAATGGTGCGAGCATGTCGAGCCTATGCGCCCAGGGAATCTCGTGTACATCTGTGATCCGGCCATCCCTCGTCGAGAATGGAGAAAAGGCGTCGTGGAGGAAGTGTACCCAGGAGCGGATGGAGTACCATGACGAGCGGCGGTGCGCACTACCAATGGCGATCGAGTTAATCATGCGTCCCATCTCCAGATTTACTATTCTGGATGTGATGAATGCAGTTGCTTCACCGGGGTGGGGATGTCGTGGAACGGAATAACATAACGCTCAAGGTTTAGTAAATTTAAATGTAGCGCCAAGTATTTCAGTATTTGTTATCGATGTTGTAAATCGTTAGAGAGATTATGTTGTAAAGCTAAAAGCGGCCACACGAAATGGTGAATTGTAAGCCAGAATCCCCCGCTCAGATTTATTCCGAGTGGAGAGATCAAAGAGACTGGGAGGCTAGACTGCGGTATGTAAAAGTGATTGTGAAAATAGGTTAAATCATATATATGTATTTCATCCAGAATAAAACATCACATCTACACATCTACAAGAATGGCTTTCTTGTTTCGGTGTTGGCTAAGCAACGTTAAAGGCAACTCCCAGGGGATCTCTTTCGGTCGGCGTCAGGGGGTATTTTCCCATACAGCCAAGCATTTTGGCGAATATCTCGAAAACTGACGATAATAATTTAATGAAACTTTTACTGTAGTTAGCTAATTTAATATCTGATGGAAAGGAGCAATAATTATATTAATATTGGCGTCGAAAACATGGCGCACCCGATGGCCATTCCCCACGCCGCTGAACTGTTGGACAAATATCTCGAAAACTGACGATAATAATTGTTTGAAACTTTTACTATAACACAGGAACACAAAATTAAACTTTGTGAAATTTCCACGAACCATTTCAAGTTTTCCATGATAATTGGGTGCTTCTGAGTAAAAGTCCCATAAAAAA
The DNA here is from genome assembly GCA_037075205.1 of Drosophila prostipennis. Taxonomy (NCBI): domain Eukaryota; kingdom Metazoa; phylum Arthropoda; class Insecta; order Diptera; family Drosophilidae; genus Drosophila; species Drosophila prostipennis. The sequence continues at coordinate 51,852 of JBAMCJ010002244.1, read as the reverse complement.
TTATTTTCCATCACCTACAGGTTCCGTGGTATAGCTAAGAATACAAAAAACCGATGTTTGCCGACATTTTGAATTACGTGTCCTATATAATTGGACTTACCTCTATTATTTTCGCTAGGTCCTACTCTCAGTACATCATGGCACTACTAAAAAATAGTCCCCATCGTGAACCATTGTCCATGTCTTTGGAATTCGACGCCAAAGTTGAAAATCCCAAAATTTTAAAGATTTCTCTGATGGAAAAACAATTCAGAGAATTAAATCTTAAATGGAACTAATTTGAACTAATCATTGAATCTGTTGTTCATTGTATGCTTTAATTTCGGTTTAAAGCGTTTTTATGAAGATATTTTATTGGATTTCTTATACCAATAAAACCGTTTTTTTTATTTTATTATCTACTCCAATGTGCTGTCAAATTTTGAATTTTTGAAAAGATATATTTTTATAATATTATATAAAGAGACAAGAACGGTAAAACATACTTAGCAGTGCAAGAATAACATCCTTCTGGGCTGTAGGACAAAATGATATAATCTGAAACGATATTGTTTATGCACCTTGTACCGTCAGCTTGACCCAAAAATATTAAACAATAAAACATACATATTTTAAAAATGAGAAGCTATAATAATTAAGACAAGACAAAGTTTTAATACCCTTGAAAATTACTTACCTAATAATGTATTCTTGATTAATAGCACTTTTGTTTGAACTCGAAAACAACTTGTCACAGCTAGAACGCAAGTGAAAAACGCGGAACAACGGCGTCTGCCTTTGAGAAATATCACTATGGACGGCTGTCCATGTAGTGACGAAGCGCACCAGGAGAGTGTGCGAAGGCGACTACTATATATACACGAAGAAATGAAAATCTGCTGTGATAGTCCGATCGTAATGAGTAATACACCATATTAAAGGTATTGCTAAAACTTAAAGGATTGCATACCAAGACCTCAAGAAAATCAATTGGTTTGGGAGGGAGAGCGGTGAAAGTGTAAAAGTGAAAATGTAGAAATTTGGATCTGTTGGAGCCGGTGGGGATAATTGGCCCCCGGACTACGTTAGTTGTATTCCTACTGAAAATGCGCTTAATATGAGGGGTCATATCAGAAAATCGGACGCTCCGTTCAAAAGTTATAGCCAAAATAAGATTTTCTTCTTCTTCCCAAAATGAAAATTGAATTCTGTTTGTCAGTTTGTCCAAAACATGTTTTTTAAGTTCTGAAAATTTGATATGACGTTCATCACATCGATATAAAAAACTTTTGTTTTACCACTTTTGGAAAAATCCGCTAGTTTAGCGGGAAAACAGCTATAAATATCTAAAATTCGGAAAGCCGTAACTTCTATACTACTAAAGCTACAGACTTGTGCTGCATCTCGTTTGAAAGGTATTTTTAAATGCTATAAACGCCTTCAATATGCTATTTGTGTAAATGTAATAGTTAAAAAGATATGAACAAAATAAAATTTTTTAAAACTTTTTTTTAAACTTTTTTTTAATTTTCTCAAAAACGGCTCTAACGATTTTCTTTAAAACTTTAAACTGTATAGCCCTTGAGATTCCTTAAATTTTGGTATATAACACATTACTGTAAAAAGTCACGTTTAAAAGTTATTTAGAAACGAAAATCGCCACTTTTGCCAGCTCAAAACAACTTACGCTGCCTTAGCATTGAATTTAGTATGTGCGTATGCAAACTGTATTTTAGGGTCATGGAATCAATTCAATTGTTTTAAGGAATTCCAAATAGGAAACTTTTGTTTTACGACATTTGGAAAAACCCGCTGCTTTAGCGGGAAAAAGCTAAAAATAGCTAAATTTCTTTAGTTCGTAAGTTGTACACTACTGAAGCTACAGACATGTGCTATACCTCATTTAAAAGGTATTTTGAAATACTTAAACGCCTTTTTAACTTAATTTGTTTAAATACAATGGCTTACAAATTATGATTGACCAATTTAAATTTAAATGTATATATTAGCTCCTATGAGAGCCAATGTAAACAAACAAAAACTTCTGATATCAAATAAAAACACCTCTTAACGAGGTAAAAAAACAAGTGAGGATCGCACCTTGAACATACAAAAGTTCTGATATCAACATTTGTGACGAAAAATTATTACACTCGTCATTAAATAGACTTTCTAATATTTTCTCATTCGGCACGCTGCAATAGAAAATGCCTGTGAAGGGAAAAAGGCTGGAATAGTTTGCTAGGGCGGGCCGAATGAGAAAATATTAGAATGTCTATTTAATGACGAGTGTAATAATTTTTCGTCACAAATGTTGATATCAGAACTTTGTATGTTCAAGGTGCGATCGTCACTAGTTTTTTACCTCGTTAAGAGGTGTTTTTATTTGATTTACATTTCCACAACAGATTTAAGACATTTTGTAACCGATTTTTGTGATTTAAAATTCAAATCGCATTGATTATATTAAAAGAACATTAAATATTCAAACCAATTGATTCTCACGCTCTTTATTACACGTGCCTCATATTGTTTAAACAAATGCAAATGTTTAAACAATTTGATTCACGGCGTCCCCCTCCACCTGTCTTCCTGCTATCTAAACTAATATATAAGTCTTCGAATAAAAAATGGGTCAGTGGTAAATTCCTACCAGAGCGGATTGACATAAAAATCTAGAAAAATCAGCATAGTTCTGAAATAATTAGGAGACGTGTGTAAGGTACAAATTAAAACAATAAACGACCCCAAAGTGCCCCAAAATTCGATTCGTTTTTTTTTTAAATTCTTTCTTTTGCCATTTTTCTGTTATAAATGTTGTTAAAATGGTTAAAAAAAATTATGATCATAATCTTATGGCATAGCCGCAACTAACTGCATTTAAATTTTTTGGAAATTCAGCCTCCTTAACCTAGTCCCCAATATTTTCCAATTTCGTTGTGCGTGACATCACGGCCTCCACATATGTATGTATTTGGGTGGGTCGATTTGGAGGTCATCAAATCGTAGGGTGGGAACGTATTCTATGGGCAATTCTAAGCAATTTTGCCAAATAAACTATACCTTGGAAATCACGTTTGACCCTCCGCATTTGCAAAAGAAAAATACTGGTTTTTTGATGAAAAATATCTAAGTTGCCTTGAATTTGGAACATTTGTATGGACTCGAAAAAAGTTTGGAACCGATTGGGCGGAACATAATCAATGGACCATTCTAAGACAAATTGCCCAAGAAACCATATGCCTAAAACCACGATTGACCCTTTGCATTTGCAAAAGAAAAATACTGGTACTTCACTTTATTTTTGAGAAAAATATCGTAGTAGCCGTAACTAATATACAAAATAACAGCATTGAAAAATGCTTTAAAGAGAACAAAAAATTTTTAACAAAGGGGAGAATTTAAAATTGATAAATATTTAACGGTTACTATGATATTTTTGAAAAGTAAAAGGAAATACCAGTATTTTTCTCTTGCAAATGCGGAGGGTCAAACGTGGTTTAAGGCATATAGTTTCATTCACAATATGGCTTAGAAATGCCCAGAGATTGTTTTCCGCCCAAACGATTTTTCATCAAATACTGGGTTTTTTTCTTTTGTAAATGCGGAGGGTCAAACGTGGTTTTTAAGATATAGTTTCTTTTGCAATATTGCTTAGAATTCTTCCTAGATTACGTTCCCCCCCTACGATTTATCACTTTTTTTGGCCCATACAAATCGACCCAGTCTAGTATGTATGTATGTTCTGCTGGCGCACTTTGCATTAAGTCGTAAATGTGTGTATGTAGCATTTTAAGTGTGACCGCGCAGGGGAAAACATGAAAATACCAGTCACAAAAAATTTAAAGTGCGCCGTTAAAAAATCGAATATATCGCAAATCTTTTCTTTTGTTTTCAAATGTTGAGTTATCTACAAACTTTGGATTTGTAAAAAACAAAAATAAAGAATGATTCGCTCTGCTATGTACACACTCACGCACGAAATATGTATATCCAAAAAATCAAGATAATACTGATATCCTTTTGCTAAAAGAATATTTAATCACTATGGACGGCAGTACATGTAGTGACGAAGCGCACCAGGAGAGTGTGCGAAGGCGACTACTATATATACACGAAGAAATGAAAATCTGCTGTGATAGTCCGATCGTAATGAGTAATACACCAAATTAAAGGTATTGCTAAAACTTAAAGGATTGCATACCAAGACCTCAAGAAAATCAATTGGTTTGGGAGGAGGAGCGGTGAAAGTGTAAAATTTAGATCTGTTGGAGCCGGTGGGGATAATTGGCCCCCGGACTACGTTAGTTGACGCTCCGTTCAAAAGTTATAGCCAAAATAAGATTTTCTTCTTCTTCCCAAAATAAAAATTTAATTCTGTTTGTCAGTTTGTCCAAATCATGTTTTTTAAGTTCTGAAAATTTGATATGACGTTCATCACATCGATATAAAAAACTTTTGTTCTACCACGCTGCAATAGAAAATGCCTGTGAAGGGAAAAAGGCTGGAATAGTTTGCTAGGGCGGGCCGAATGAGAAAATATTAGAAAGTCTATTTAATGACGAGTGTAATAATTTTTCGTCACAAATGTTGATATCAGAACTTTTGTATGTTCAAGGTGCGATCGTCACTAGTTTTTTACCTCGTTAAGAGGTGTTTTTATTTGATAAAAAGAATACTGAGCGAGAAAAACAACATCTGCAATTTCAATCTCTCTTGTTGTTCTATTCCCTTTGTCACGATCGCGCTTGCCTAACTTGTATCTACCCCTGCGCAGAGAGAGAGATTGAGAGAGAGAAATTTGGGAGAGCGTCGTGTCTTGCGCCGTTTCGGTCGGCTCCGTCGGCGACATTGTCGGCCTAGTGATGATGTTGTGATGAATTTGTACCAAAATTCATCACTGTTCCTCACTATTTTCATTCACTGCTTTTTCAGCACCTTAATTTCGTAAAGAGAGAGATTTTGAGAGAGGGGGTTGGTGAGAGAGTCGATTCTGCCGAGGCGCTGTCGGCGTCGTAGTCGACTCAGTGCTATTTAGCGCTCGGGCTGAATTCGGGAACTGCAGGGATTCTATTACAGTCTTACCAACACAAATAACATTTTCTTTAAATCCTCACCTTCAAATGTATAATGTATATATATATGTATATAGGCGTAGGATGAAGATGTGGTCCGATTCAAAAAGCCACAAAAACCGAAATTAGATCTTATAGGGCCTTCCCACAGAGCGCAAACCACCATCTACCATCCGTTGAACGGATGGTCCGTAAGGTTTTGCCGTTCCGAAAATTTCCCAGTTAGTCGGCCAGCCAATTTTGACGGACATTTTCGGTGCAACTATGTATTCTTCCTCTTGACTGTGAAAAATGGAACGTTGACTACGAGAACAAATCAAATCAATGGCGGGAAAAAATTAAATAATGCTCAAGTTCATTGTTTTTTGGCTATTGTTGAATTATTTGTAGTTTGTTATGAGCGGAAAAGCATTCGCCACCAAGTTGCTATGTGTGGGCCAAAATTTAAGCTGTTCTGCAAACGAAAACATCAATGTTTGCAGCGAAGTCTCAGAATATGTTCTGCAATTCGTAAATACTAACAAATATTAATTAAAAGTGTACTATGTAGTCCTATAAAGCTCCAAAGTTGCTATAAATTACCAAAACAGCACAAATTTGGTTTTGTTTACAAATTTTTCACATTAATATTGGCTAGAAAGAGCGGAGTGTGGGGTACGGGAGGTTAGGCTCTCCCCCAGTCAGCAATATGTATGTATACTCGTTATAGAATATGTTATAAAAGCTCAGATATGTTTTAAACTATTATCTTATGCTATTTTTTATATTATTCTACAACAAGTAAGGAAAACGCAATTTTACGCCAGTTTTGCCGGGTTAAAATCCCCCTTCGTCAATGTTGAGTTGAGCAACTGCTCTTCAAGTCAGCTGTTATTGGATGCGGATGTGGATGGAGTTCTGTGGGAACACGAGTTTCACATTCGTCAAAAATCCCAATCACACGGATGGACTGTATGGGAAGAGGCTATTAATCTTAAAAGTATATACAGAGTGCCACGTGAGTCATAATACACCAGACGATTTTAACTTAATTGGAAAATTGCTCCTTCAACAACATAACGAAAAATGGACAGGGTACATTTCTTATTTAGATAAAAGCTTCGTTTCTATTCTAAATCAGTTATTTGACCATTTCCATTTTTCGTAAAGTTGTTGACCAATTTTAATGAAACATACCTCATTTTGTTGGATTTTTCATACACTTTGTGCAAGAAAAAAGTCATTAAAATATACAATTTAAAAAAAAAATTCCATACAAAACAAAGTTTTGAGGGGAACGTCAGGCCTTAGTGGTATGATGACTTTTGTGGTGCCAAAATGTCGACTTTTTTTAGTTTTTCCTTATTTTGTATGTTAATTAAATGGAAAAGTTGTTATTGAAGTGAAACTTCTTTAGGCGCGTTATGCATTTTCGGGGACGGAGTAAAACCAATTCATGACAGTCACGAAAAATCTTCTTCTTCTCTCTATCACCGCTGACGAACGTTCTCTTTGTCCTCTCTTCGCCCTGAGCGCGCTCGCACATAGTGCAAATACATATACAAAAAATTTAAAATGCGCGGTTAAGAAATCGATTATATCGCAAATCTCTTCTTTTGTTTTCAAATGTTGAGTTATCTACAAACTTTGGATTTGTAAAAAATAAAAATAAACAATGATTCGCTCTGCTATGTACACACACACGCACGAAATATGTACATATATCCAAAATATCAAGATAATACTGATATCCTTTTGCTAAAAGAATATTTCATTTACATTTCCACAACAGATTTAAGACATTTTGTAACCTATTTTTGTGATTTAAAATTCAAATTGCATTGATAATATTAAAATAACATTAAATATTGAAACCAATTGATTCTCACGCTCTTTATTACACGTGCCTCATATTGTTTAAACAAATGCAAATGTTTAAACAATTTGATTCACGGTGTCCCCCACCTGTCTTTATTAATATAAAGCTAAAGGTATGAGAATATATGTAGCTATTCTACATACATACATACATATTTTCTATCTTAATTTCCGCGGGCGAAGCTGCGGCCCACCCTTTTACTCTACGAGTAACGGGTATATTGTATTCGTGCTAAAGTTTCCGACCCCATAAAGTATCTATATTCTTGATCAGGGTCACTAGCCGAGTCGATCTAGCCATGTCTGTCTGTCCGTCTGTATGAACGCTGAGATCTCGAAAACTATAAAAGCTAGAGGATTGGTATTTTGCATGCAGATTCTTGGAGTTCCTACGCAGCGCAAGTTTGTTTCAAAAAGGTGCCACGCCCCCTCTAACCCCCACAATAGCATATATACGATTTTAAAAATTTAAATATTTCGGAAAAGTAAAAGTGCAGTTTTGTTGTGTTTATCGATACCTATCGAAATGTAGAAGAAATTTTTCAAATCGGACCATTCGTTAAAAAGTTATGCGTGATCAAAGTTTATATCTCCATCTCCCTCACACTCTCTTTAGCCGAGTGACGGGTATTAGATAGTCGGGACTCCAACCCGACTATAGCGTTCTCCCTTGTTCGATATAATTTTCCGATTCGGCTGGTTCCGACTTATATACTACTTGCAATAGAAAGACGATAGTTTTAAAACTGAGGGACTAGTTTGCGTAGAAACGGGCGGTCAGACGGACATGGCTATGGCATGGCATATGTATACTTTATGGGGTCGGAAACGTTTCACTGCGTTGCAAACTTATAACTAACAAGAGAGAACGCTATAGTCGGGTTGGTGTCCCGACTATCTAATACCCGTCACTCGGCTAAAGGGAGTGCGAGCTCTGTAGTCGGGTTGGTGTCCCGACTAAAGGTTGTAACTCAGCTAAAGGGAGTGCGAGGGAGATGGAGATATATGTAAACTTTGATCAGGCTTAACTTTTTAACGAATGGTCCGATTTAAAAATTTCTTCTGCATTTCGATAGGTATAACTAAACGCAACAAAATTGCATTTATACTTATCAGAAATATTTGAAAATGTGGGCGCCAGGCACATTTTAGTATGGTTTGTGGGCGACTATGGGCGATTGTGGGCGTTAGAGGGGGCGTGGCGGTCGCCTGAAATAAACTTGCGCTGCGTAGGAAGCCCAAGAATATGTGTTGGTAATCCCAATATTCTAGCTTTTGTAGTTTCCGAGATCTCAGCGTTCATCCGGACGGACAGACGGACAGACGGACAGACGGACAGACGGACATGGCTAGATCGACTCGGCTAGTGATCCTGATCAAGAATATATATACTTTATAGGGTCGGAAAAGCTTCCTTCTAGCTGTTACATACTTTTGCACGAATACAATATACCTTTTTACTCTACGAGTAACGGGTATAAAAAAGGTCGCAAAAATGGACCAAACATTGGCCCACTGGCGGTACAGACAGAGGAAAAATGAATTACATTTCAAACTAGAAGTTTCACTTCTGTCGTGCGTAGGCTTGACACACCCCTTTTTTTTTATTATTGTTAACAAAAGTGAAACGAACAACATGGCATACTCAGTTTTTTTGAAAGTCCTTCAATAAAGGAGCAATTTGCCAATTAAGTTAAAATCGACTGGTGTATCATGACTTAAGTGGCACACTGTAACAATTTTTTTATATTTTTATCTTAAAAACTGGAGTTTATGCCACAAAACTGAATATTGGCCCATAGTGCAATGCAAGAAAACAGGGAAAATAAGTTCAAAGTCCGTAAGCAAGGGCAAAATATTTCCAAGTTAATTATTAATCTTAAAACCTAGTACTCAGTACGACGGAAACTGCTAGCTAACCATAGGAGTAAGCGAGAGGCAAATAGGTAGCTAATGCCTTTAGCTGGGACTTTTTCCAACCGCGGTACTTGGTTGAGCTAAGAAAATGGAAAGGAAATACCAAAATAATACCAGATTTATCGGATGAATTCCGATGAACGCCTTTAGCCGCGGCCCAAAGAATGGGAAATTTGATCTTTGGCTGTGTTTGTGCAGAAGCGGTGTGCCAATAACAAATTATAAATGTAAGGAAAACCCCAAAAAGCAATGGAAAACTGCTTGTAGGAGTTGCGGAAATACATATCGCCATGCCAACAGCAAATTTAAAGCTTGCGACCCAGGTTGGCTCAACTTTTTGTAATATTTTCAAATTGGCGCTAATTGATGTTTGCTGATTGTCAACAAACCCAGTAAGACCATGCTTCATGCATTGCGGATGAACTCCGAAAACTTCGACCACACTAAAAGATTACTATTTTTCGACTAGTAAAACTCTTAGCCGAACCAAAGACATTAGAATATGAAGATGGATAACGCCATAAAATTTTTTGGCACACGATTTTTTGGTGCTGGCTTTTCAACTGGCTTTTCGCTCTCTTGCCCAAAAGCCAACTGGCTTTTCGCTCTCTTGTCGAAAAGCCAGCGAGAGAGCGCTGTAGAGCCAGCCGCTCTCTTGTACGCATACACCGACAGACGATGACTGTATGTGTGCAAATATATTCACAAGCATTTCTTCGCTGCAGCGCGCTGGCTTAGAATACTCTATATTTTAAAATTCTTACATTATTAAAAACACTTATTTGTAATGCCTTTTATGATAATTATTCGAATTTAGTATATTTTTTAGTAATGACCAAATATATGTACGTATATAAAGATCCATAATTTCTTTCATATATATATCTGACTTCACATTGGAATATTTGTCATTAGGGTATTCAGACTGCGACGTCTAAACGACTTTTAGGAGCCTCAGAAATATTGCGATTGAACAGGTTGAATATTCGATATTTATTGTATTTTAAATATATGGATTTAAAAATATGAATTTTTATATTACACGTATTATAATAACTTATATAAAATTATATTATTATTAACTATTTTAATTATTTAGCAAACCGAAAAACACAAAGGGGAAACATTGAAGGTTTGCGCGCTTTTCTCTCCAAACAAAAGCGCGCGCTGATCAAATCAAATTTTAATGGTACAAAATCATTGAACCGAATTTTATTTTTATACGAAATACTAAAATGAATAACTTACATAAAATGTCCTTGTATAATATTTAAAAATACTATTAATTGTTTCGTTTTATTTATTTAAATTAAATATTTAATTTATAAATACATACCTTTCAACACAATACAAATAAAACTGCGTGATTAAATATGAAAATAGAATTCGTATTTACTTTAAATATTATAGGGCAAAGTCTAATACATTTAATTTAAATTTAAAATTAAAACAAGAAAGCAAGCTACCCTGCAGTTCCCGAATTCAGCCCGAGCGCTAAATAGCACTGATTCGACTGCGACGCCGGCAGCGCCTCGGCAGAATCGACTCTCTAACCAACCCCCTCTCTTAAAATCTTTCTCTTTACGAAATTAAGGTGCTGAAAAAGCAGTAAATGAGCGCATAAAAATAGTGAGGAACAGGTGATGAATTTCATCACAACATCATCACTAGGCCGACAGTGTCGCCGACGGAGCCGACCGAAACGGCGCCAGAGACGACGCTCTCCCAAATTTCTCTCTCTCAATCTCTCTCTCTGCGCAGGGGTAGAGACGAGTTAGGCAAGCGCGATAGTGACAAAGGGAAAAGAACAACAAGAGAGATTGAAATTACAGATGTTGTTTTTCTCGCTCAGTATTCTTTTTATATTTCTCAAAGGCAGACGCCGTTGTTCCGCGTTTTTCAATTGCGTTCTAGCTGTGACAAGTTGTTTTTGAGTTCAAACAAAAGTGCTATTAATCAAGAATACATTTTTAGGTAAGTAATTTTCAAGGGTATTAAAACTTTGTCTTGTCTTAATTATTATAGCTTCTCATTTTTAAAATATGTATGTTTTATTGTTTAATATTTTTGGGTCAAGCTGACGGTACAAGGTGCATAAACAATATCGTTTCAGGTTAAATAATTTTGTTCAACAGCCCAGAAGGATGTTATTCTTGTACTGCTAAGTAAGTTTTACCGTTCTTTTCTCTTTATATAATATTATAAAAATATATATTTTCCAAACTCAGATCACATTGGTCAGGTGGAGCCTACAGTGCCTCCGGAGAGGTTGCGGAGATGACTGAAAAATCTCCATGCGCAAAAATGCAGCTCACCAAGACTCCGGAAGCTAAGAACGTGCCGAAGAGCCCTACAAGTCACCGTTGTTTGTAAAAATCTATTAATTTAATGTAAAAGTATGAAAATAATTTATAAAAAATTATGTAGTAAAAATGAATTGAAGACAAATAAACCTAATGATAAAGGCGTTGAAATTCAACATATTTTTAATGAAAATGGGCGGTGAACAGGTGATGAAAATGGGCAGTGAATAGGTGATGATTTTGAATGATAATTAGTTCCTGTCTCTGGCAGTGATGAGCCCCTAGGAGATGCCCATGTTAAAATCATCGCTATTTTTCATACAAATTCAGCAGATAAATTCTGAATTAGATAAAAAATAGTATTTCCAAAAGTGGGAGGTGATATGTTCAAAAGCACCCAAGATATAATTTTTTTACGTTTTTTTCCCGATTATTCCTATGGGAGCTATATGATCTAGTTGTCCGATCTAGCTCGTTCCGACTTATATACTACCTGCAATAGATATAAGACTTTTGGGAAAGTTTTAGCCCGAGTTTGCGTAGAAACAGACGGGCAGACGGACATGGCTATATCGACTCGTCTAGTCATGCTGATCAAGAATATATATACTTTATAGGGTCGGAAAAGTCTCCTTCACTGCGTTGCAAACTTCTGACTGAAATCATAATACCCTCTGCAAGGGTATAACAAAAACTTGCAAAAACAACCATTGTCCTTCCTTCCGATCCACTCCATCCCATTCCTTTGGAGTTTAAAAGTTAAGTTTTAAAATTTTTATTTTGTTTTCAGTATTTTAGTTTTCCTTTATTTTTCACCTCGATTAGAATTATATTATTAACTAGCAAGGTGGGCCGCAGCTTCGCCTGCGGAAATTAAGAAAATATGTATGTATGTATGTAGAATAGCTACATATATTCCCATACCTTTACCTTTATATTAATAAAGACAGGTGGGGGACGCCGTGAATCAAATTGTTTAAACACTTACATTTGTTTAAACAATATGAGGCACGTGTAATAAAGAGCAAGAGAATCAATTGGTTTGAATATTTAATGTTCTTTTAATATTATCAATGCGATTTGAATTTTAAATCACAAATATCGGCTACAAAATGTCTTAAATCTGTTGTGGAAATGTAAATTAAATATTCTTTTAGCAAAAGGATATCAGTATAATCTTGATTTTTTGGATATACATATTTCGTGCGTGTGTGTGTACATATCAGAGCGAATCATTGTTTATTTTTGTTTTTTACAAATCCAAAGTTTGTAGATAACTCAACATTTGAAAACAAAAGAAAAGATTTGCGATATAATCGATTTTTTAACCGCGCATTTTAAATTTTTTGTGACTGGTATTTTCATTTTTTCACCTGCGCGGTTACACTTAAAATGCTACATACTCACATTTACGGCTTAATGCAAAGTGCGCCAGCAGAACATACATACATACATATGTGGAGGCCGTGACGTCACGCACAACAAAATTGGAAAATATTGGAGACTTGGTTAAGGAGGCTGAATTTCCAAAAAATTTAAATGCAGTTAGTTGCGGCTATGCCATAAGATTATGATCATAATTTTTTTAAACCATTTTAAAAACATTTATAACAGAAAAATGGCAAAAGAAAGAATTAAAAAAAAAACGAATCGAATTTTAGGGCACTTTGGGGTCGTTTATTGTTTTAATTTGTACCTCACACACGTCTCCTAATTATTTCAGAATTATGCTGATTTTTCTAGATTTTTATGTCAATCCGCTCTGGTAGGAATTTTCCACTGACCCATTTTTTATTCGAAGACTTATATTGGTTTAGATAATAAAACATTGACTTTTCAGCGGCGAGTATAAGCCTTGTGTTTGTATGAACAATCACAAGAGCCCTCAGAGCGACGTTTGTAGTCGTGAATAGTCAGCGATTTGCTGACGTGTGCACCTTGTACGGGTGGTAAATTCGATACCCTCCGCTAACAAACTTTGTGGGTCCACTAAAATTAAATTCAAATGTGTTCCTAATAATAATATTACTCATAAATGGCACTAGCCAATATTTTATCCAATAAAATTATAATGTGAAAACGAACTTAAAACCATGAAGGGCTAAGTTTTCAAAATGGGAGTGCTGACACGAAGTGGAGTAGGTGAAGAATAATGACATAACTTTTGACGGACAACCTTGACAATAGGGGATCGTATTGCGCGGACCGCGACGATCCATTTGGCACACGAATGTGTGAAGGGGAGGGAATGTGGCCGAAACATTGCCCGATCGTGTTACGATCAAGCGACAGCTAAGCTTGTGGGGCAATGTAAACTGATGACCGACGGACTTTACGACGCTTACTATTTTTCAGGCATCTTAATATTTATTCTCGTTATGTTGGAGAGGAGAAAGTCTTACCAAGAACCCACCCCATCCGGCGAGCTTATGCCGGCAAAAATTGGTGCCTGAACATCGGATGACTTTCCCTCGGCCCAAGTCCTTCTCAGGACTAGGGCACTAATATGCTCACGTAACAAAATTGAAAATATGGATGCACGGAATCTCGATACGGTGGCGGGTGATCCCACTAGTAATCACCGACAAATCGAGAACAACTCCATGCTGGACTTGTGGCGACAAATGCAGGAGTTCCAGCAGACCATGATCCAGCAATCACAAGAGTTTCCAATGAAATCCTAAAAATGAACCAAATCCAGATGGACAAAACAAACTTGCTGATTGATGCCCTGGCTGGGGGCGACATCACCAGAAGAAATGGAGGTGCGGAGAGCACGCCATTAAGGAACGGTACGAGAGAAGATTTGCAACAGCAAGTAGAGAGGCAAGATCAGCAGCGCGTCAGCACTCAGGAGCCGCACCGGAACCTGTACGACTTGCCGGAATTCGACGGCTCCCCGGAGCAGTGGCCGATGTTTAACGAAGTCTTCCTGATGACGACAATTGAATATGAATACTCTGACAGGCAGAACTTGTTGCGTCTTCAGAAGGCTCTGAAGGGAAGGGCTCGGGAAACCGTCGAGTGTCTTCTAATATACAGTGAATTTCGGAAGGCCCGAGAAACTTGTTAAAGAGCCACATCTGTCGCGTTAGAGAGCTTCCAAATATTCGTGAAAGGAAATTAATTCAGTTAGTCGATTTCAAAATAAAGGTACAGCCGACGCTCAGCAACAATTAAAAAACCCTACCCTGATGGAAGAACTAGTCCTGAAGAAATTAGAGTGGGCACGTTACTCAGAGACAGCAAGTCACTGGCTGCAGGATCTACCTGAAGACGTCCAAGTCGCCGGGCTGGCCGATGACCAGGAAACGTCCAAGCCAGGGAGAGAAAATAGATTCTTCCACACCAGCGAGATCGAAGGAAGGGAGTGTCCCGCCTTCAAGGAGAACCATGGAATAGACGTGTGTGACCTATTCCTTCAGATGGAACTTCCTCAAAGATGGCAACTGGCCAGGGACGGGCGACTCTGTTTCAACTGCCTGTGGCCAGGGCACCGGAGCTCAACCTGCCGGATTCCTCACCGATGCGACCTGAATGGATGTAGAAGGCGCCTTCACAAATTGATCCACGACAGTGTCAGAGCTCCAGACAATGAGGCAAAGATCAATGATCCGCAATTTACAGGTGCGGCAGCCCACATCACTAACCCTAAGATTCTGTTCAAGATAATTCCCGTCCGTCTCTAGTCGGAAGGAAGGAAAGCAAGTTGCCATGCCTTCCTAGACGAAGGCTCGGCAGTAACGCTTATGAACGAGTCCGTAGCCAAGGCGTTGGAGTTGCAGGGACCAAAGGAGAATCTGACACAACAATGGTTCGGAGAACAGAAGGCCACACAAGCGTCGAGCCGTTTTAACATCGGAATATCTGGGGACAGGGAGCGAGTTATTTATAACCTGAACGGAGTACGAACCGTGAAGGACCTGCTGTTACCCAAACAGTCCGTCAATTTGTCTGAGCTTTATCTAAAGAACATCCCATTAAGTGGGTATGCAAACGCAGAGCCGGAGGTACTAATTGGCCTAGATAATGTACACCTGATGGTTCCCCAGGAAACGATACTGGCGGAAGGATCCGGACCGGCCGTAACCAGAACCAAGCTATGTTGGGTCGTGTTCGGAAAATGTTTAGAGGAGCCCGGCCCGGTAAACGAAGTGCATCTCGCCGGTCACTGCCAGAATGATCAATTGGAGAAATTGGTGCAGAACTAAATCATAAATTCCGAGCTAGACACACGGCAAGTCACTATTCATCTAGAGGGTCGAGAAACTGAAAGATCTAGACCCTCTATTTAATACAACTCGGCGCGTAGGCGTAAGGCTCGAGACGGGATTGCTGTGGACAGCAGATGATGTTGTCCTACCTGAAAGCAAGAACATGGCCCTTAGGAGACTGCTTTCCCTTGAACGAAAATTTAAGTCAGATCCAGAGTACTATGAAAGATATCGCCGCCTAATGGAATCGCACGATACTAAGGGCTACATCAAGGAAATGAAAGCGGACGAGATGAAGGTGGCCGGTATACGAAATGCAGGTAATGACATTTGGAGCCAGATGATCGCCAGCCTCAGCTCAGTATGTTAAAAACCGAAATGCACTTGAATACGAGCGGGTCTTTCCAGAAGCTGTTGACGCCATAATTAAGAACCATTATGTAGACGAATTGGTGAACTGCTTCGCATCTGAGGATGAAGCAGTGAGGATCAGTAAAGAGATAGTTGAAATTCAAGCGCGGGGTGGCTTTGAGCTAAAGAGGTTCGTTTCCAAATCCAGCACTAAAGTATTTGTAGAAGGTGTGTGTGATTCAGTACGCCTTGACAAAAAAGATTCTTCTCACTACCAAAAGGTATTGGGATTGATATGGCACACGAACAGCGATTAGTTTGGGTTTGTGTTCCAAAAAATTGATACAAGATTATTCTCAGAGTTCAGAACACCCACGAAGAGAGAAGTACTTCGAGTCGCAATATCAACTTTCGATTCGTTCGGGTTCCTCTCCGAATGCTCTCTGATGGCCAAGCTACTTCTTTAATCAATTTGGCAAAAGAAATTGGAGTGGGAGCAACCCATAGGAGAAGATGATCTGGACCAATGAAATCGATGGCTAAGTCGCCTAACCGAGGCCAGCCAAATCAGCGTACCACGGTGTTACGGAGTGGAATTCTTCCACGCCTCAATCGAGTTACACATATTCTGTAACGCGAACGAGCTTGCCTATGCAGCGGTCGGCTACTGGCGCATAACCACAGAATTCGGATGGACCAGTGCGTTTATAATGGGAAAGACGAAGTGCGCCCCGATGAAACTCTCCACGGTGCCCAGGCTCGAGCTGCTGGCGGCCTTGTTAGAAGTTCGACTGAGAAATATCATTTTGCAATGCCACGACGTTCAGCCGACACGCGTCTACATGTGGTCAGACTCGAAAACCGTACTGGCGCGGATAAGATCTGACCATAGGAGATACAAACCACATGTTGCACACCGAGTTGACGAGATTCTGGAGACGACCTCAATCGACGAATGGAATTGGATACCGACCACGGAGATTCCCGCAGATTTCGGGACCAAAATTAGAAAAACAACGAGGGAATCGTCCTGGCTTAAGGGTCCGAGGTTTCTCCAAGAGAACACCTGGGAATCACAATAGGGGGACCCAATTATAAGCACAACAGAGCTGGAACTGCGCCCCAAATTTATTCTTTCTGTCAGAGAGGAAGTTCCAGCCGATACCGTCATTGTTGAGATCAAGAATTTGTTGGAAAGGTTTTCCTCATTCACAAGATTGGTACGAGTCGTCGCGTGGGTCTACCGTCTGTGCAGACGAAAAACCATTACGGAAATCGATAAGGCATTGTCTCAGCCACCACATTCATACGTGGCGACTCCATCGGGAAGAGCAGTCAACTGTGGAAGCTTTCGCCAATACTGGACCAAGAGGGAGTGATACGCATGAACGGCCGCATTAACAATGCCATTGCCGTCGAAGAGGGAACTAGGCGGCCGATCCTGTTACCTAAGAAAAACTACGTAACCCAGCTAATTGTCAACCAGTATTACGAGAAATGGAACCACCAGAACGAAAACACTATCATAGCCGAACTGCCGTCAGGCAGTTCGTAGGGCTGCAAGAGATTGTAAGATATGTCAAATACAAAGAGTTTCCGCAAAGAATCCCCAAATGGGGCAACTTCCACATGGGACCTTTCCTAATAGTAAGAGGCAGAGGAACAGAGAAACGATGGATCTGCCTGTTCACATGCCTGACGATAAGTGCCGTCCACCTAGAGATCGCCAGGGACTTGACTACTGATACCTGCGTGAGAATTCTGCATAACTTCATGGCACGTCGTGGAAAACCCGTCCGAATTTTCTCTGATAGTGGAACCAACTTAAAGGGCACCGAACGAGAATTGAGAAAGGGAATTCAAAAGCTCGACCATAATAAGATCGCCGACGAGATGGCGACCGAAAATATCGAATGGCTATTCAATTGCCCCCTAAACCCTCACCATGGGGGATGCTGGGAACGACTAGTAAGGAGCGATAAACGAGCCATCCGACATGTTTTTTAACAAGGAAACTTGAAGGAGGATATATTATATAGACTTATGTGCAGGGCCGAGAATATAGTTAATTCCCGGCCACTCACACATACTCGTATTGCTTTAGATGACCCGTCAGACGACCCGATAATTCCTAATCACTTCCTTTTAGGTACTGCCAACTCTACCCAGACACCACATCCGCAGGAGGAGGCCTATCAGTCCACAAGGAAGGACTGGCGCATAGTCCAGCAACTCGCACACTCGTTTTGGCGCAAGTGGCTAAACGAATATCTCACAGACCTCTGCCGGCTGACGAAATGGTATATGCCCGATTCACCACTCAAGGTAGGAGACGTCGTCATTGTCTGCGACGTAGCCGTTCATCGTTCGCAGTGGAAGAAGGGCAGAATCACAGCCATTATACAAGGAAGTGATGGCCAGGTCCGCTCAGCTACAGTACACACCAACTCAGGAGATTTTCGCCGCCCAGCTTGCATGCTGGCTAAACTAAACGTTGGTGAATCTAAGGAGGATTAGATTCACGTTGGTGGGGATGTTGTAGAGAATAACCTTGATGGTCCGGAACTTGTTAGTATATTTTCGAACTCTGACCTAATTGTCATACTAAGATACAAGATACAAGAAAACGCGTGGAAAAGACGAAGCGTAGGTACTTAAGATTATGAAGTTTTAAGAAGTTAATTTGTTACTGAAAACAGGAAATAAAACCTAAAAACTCCACTGGCAGACGAGAACCAAGAACCTCCTTGTTTGGATTACAACAACAACATGTATTCGAAAGTAATATGAACGGACCACCAGCCCCTGAGTTTCTCAAATAGCGTAAATAATCACAACGCTAACTTAAAACGATGGAGAGACCTCGTTGGCGAATATAACCACGAGATCAGGTACAAGCCCGGAGTAGCTAACGTAGTAGCGGATGCGTTATCCCGAGAACCCCGCTGAAATAAATTCAATCAGATCCTCAGCGTCAGTCCATAGCGACGACAGCTCGTAGCATATCATATTTTCGGCAGAAGCCCCAATTAACGTACTTAAAAACCAGATATATTTACTGACAGCTGACACAGATTCCTACAGTTTTAAAATACCATTTCCAACATACCACAGACATATTATTAAACAAAAAACTTACACAGAAGAAAAACTTATTGCAATTTTAACTAGCAGACTTGACCCTAAACTCATAAACGGAATCATTACATCTGAAGAATTAATGGGAAAAATTCAAAACATTTACCCCACATACTTCAAATCATATAAAGTAAGGTTTACTCAAAACAAAATAGACGACGTAACTTCAGAATCTCAGCACCTTTTTGAAACAAACTTGCGCTGCGTAGGAACTCCTAGAATCTGCATGCAAAATACCAATCTTCTAGCTTTTATAGTTTCCGAGATCTCAGCGTTCATACAGACAGACAGCCGGACATGGCTATATCGACTCGGCTAGTGACCCTGATTAAGAATATATGTATATACTTTACAGGGTCGGAAATGCATCCTTCTAGCTGTTACATACTTTTGCACGAATACAATATACCCTTCTACTCTACGAGTAACGGGTATAAATATAAAAGCATACAGCTGCGGTCAAAATAGTAGTAGTTTTCCCGCCCTGTGTTTTTAAAAGTTTGCTGTTGTAACGTGTCTTATCCAATTAGTCTAATAGCCTCTTCCCATAGAGTCCATCCGTGTGAAACGGTTGGGATTTTTGACGAATGTGAAACTCGAGTTCCCACAGAACTCCATCCACCATCTACTATCCGATAACAGCTGACTTAAGAGCAGTTGATCAACTCAACTTTGACGAAGGGGGATTTTAACCCGGCATAACTGTCGTAAAATTGCTTTTTCCTAACCTTATTGTAGAATAATATAATAAATAGCATAATAGCCTCTTCCCATACAGTCCATCCGTGTGAAACGGTTGGGATTTTTGACGAATGTGAAACTCGTGTTCCCACAGAACTCCATCCACCATCTACCATCCGATAACAGCTGACTTAAGAGCAGTTGCTCAACTCAACATTGACGAAGGGGGATTTTAACTCGGCAAAACTGGCGTAAAAATGCGTTTTCCTAAACTTATTGTAGAATAATATAATAAAAAGCATAAGATAATAGTTTAAAACATATCTGAGCTTTTATAACACATTCTATAACGAGTTTGCATACATATTACTGACAGGGGGAGAGCCTAACCTCCCGTACCCCACACTCCGCTCTTACTACGCCATTGTCTAGCCAATATTATTGTGTAAAATTTGTAAACAAAACAAAATTTGTGTTGTTTTGGTAATTTATAGCAACTTTGGAGCTTTATAGGAGTACATAGTAAACTTTTAATTAATATTTGTTAGTATTTACGAATTGCAGAAAATATTCTGAGACTTCGCTGCAAACATTGATGTTTTCGTTTCCAGAACAGCTTAAATTTTGGCCCACACATAGCAACTTGTTGGCGAATGCTTTTCCGCTCATAAGAAACTACAAATAATTCAACAATAGCCAAAAAACAATGAACTTGAGCATTATTTAATTTTTTCCCGCTATTGATTTGATTTGTTCTCGTAGTCAACGTTCCATTTTTCACAGTCAAGAGGAAGAATTCAGAGTTGCACCGAAAAAACATCGCCTAACTATCGCATAAAAGAGCCCGTCAAAGTCCGTTAAAATTGGATGGCGGACTAACTAGGAAATTTTCGGAACGGCAAAACCTTACGGACCATCCGTTCAACATTTGGTAGACGGTGGATGGAGCTCTGTGGGAAGACCCTATAAGATAATAGTTTAAAACATATCTGAGCTTTTATAACACATTCTATAACGATTATGCATACATATTGCTGACTGGGGAAGAGCCTAACCTCCCGTACCCCACACTCCGCCATTGATTTGATTTGTTCTCGTAGTCAACGTTCCATTTGTCACAGTCAAGAGGAAGAATTCAGAGTTGCACCGAAAAAACATCGCCGAACTATCGCATAAAAGAGCCCGTCAAAATTCGTCAAAATTGGATGGCGGAATAACTGGGAAATTTTCGGAACGGCAAAACCTTACGGACCATCCGTTCAACGGATGGTAGATGGTGGATGGAAAGACCCTATAATAGTACAATTATAATCATAACAATATTACCTAACATTATTCTTAGTATGGGGCTTGAAAGATAAAGAGTGTATCTTTTAAAAAACTTGAACATCAAAACAAACCATGGTTTGCCTGTGATACCTCCGGAAAGTTTGCCAATTTCAGCATTTTTCGAACTTTGAGGTCCATGTGCTAAGAATCCTTGAGTCGGGGAACTCTTTGGAAAACGCAGTTTTGCCTGCGGCGCTTCCTTATCGGTTTTCGCATCCAGCGCTACACAATACTAAAAAGAAAAGGGTTGCCGAGTTCTCCAAAAAATATCCCTATTAAAAAGGTTTCGCTCAGTTTAAGCATTAAATTAAGTGATATTTTAAACCAAAACATGTTTTAAGGTATCTCGGATAAATACGTAATCATTCTTACCATAAAAAAAACTGGCATAATAAGAATGTTAACAAATCATCTTCACAAAATTATTATTTTCCAGCGTACCATGACAGCCCTGGCCCATTTTAGTCAAATCCGAGCGGAATTTAGAACAAGGGCAGGGGATTTGAAATAATTGTCAAGGCTAGAATGGACCGGGTTTTGAGGTGCAACCACAAAATAATTATTATTAACTCATATATGCAAATAATTTCGATTCCGATGATGCAATTATGATCATAAAACATCAAGGAATATCATAAAAATATGATTGGCTTTTATCGCTATCGCGAAGTATTTTTAAATAATTAATTTTTATACTGCCGGATTTAAATCCGCCGTGTGAATTTTTCGGAAGTTAACTGTGTAACAACAGAGGGAAATTCGATTCCGTGCAGTTCTTTCAGAAGTGAGTCTTGGAACAGGTCTGGGAAATTCGAATCCGTGTGAATTTTTCGGAAGTGAAAACTAGAACAGGGCCGTATAATTGTACTATTAGACTAATTGGATGAGACAAGTTACAACAGCCAACTTTTAAAAACACAGGGCGGGAAAACTAGTACTATTTTGACTGCAGCTGTATGCTTTTATATTTATATCAGGGACCGAAAATAACTGTTATTGTAAATTTTTCTTCCAAAAAAAATCATGCACATAGAAGAGTCCTAAAAATTTTTTAAATACACCACTATTTTTATTAGCCATTGTAGTTTACAAATCCGTAATGATTTTTATTTTTTGATTTTTATAATAAAACTCAAAAAATAACTGTTATTTGTTGATTTTTATGAATAACAGTTATTTCCTTGACGTTTTTGAAAAAATGAAATAATTAAAAAAAAACATGCTAACCGTGTTTTTTGAAACTTACTAAAAATCTTTTAAAAAAGACAACCGCTCATATTGTAGAACTATATTTTTTTAAAATTTATTTTACCCACAAAATCGCCATAAATCAAGTTTGAGTTCTATTTTTGATCACGACGAATAACTGTTATTTGTCAACTTTAATTATAAAAATCGAAAAATAACAGTTATTCTTTGAGTTTTACTTTACAAATCAGAAAATAACTGTTAAAATATGATTTTTAAAATAAAACTTATAACAGTTACGGTCCCTGATTTATATCCGTTACTCGTAGAGTAAAAGGGTATATTGTATTCGTGCAAAAGTATGTAACAGCTAGAAGGAAGCGTTTCCGACCCCATAAAGTATATATATTCTTGATCAGGATCACTAGCCGAGTCGATCTAGCCATGTCTGTCTGTCCGTCTGTCCGTCTGTCCGTCTGTCCGTCCGTATGAACGCTGAGATCTCGGAAACTATAAAAGCTAGAGGATTGGTATTTGGCATGAAGATTCTTGGAGTTCCTACGCAGCGCAAGTTTGTTTCAAAAAGGTGCCACGCCCCCTCTAACGCCCACAAGCTCTTATATACGATTTTAAAAATTTAAATATTTCGGAAAAGTAAAAATGCAGTATTGTTCTGTTAATCAATACCTATCGAAATGTAGAAGAAATTTTTTAAATCGGACCATTCGTTTAAGAGTTAGGCCTGATCAAAGTTGTATATCCTCCATCTCCCTCGCACTCCCTTTAGCTGAGTAACGGGTATCTAATAGTCGGGGCACCCGACTATAGCGTTCTCTCTTGTTGTTTTTATGATTTAAAAACTTATAAATGAAATGTAAAAGTATATTTTTTCCACTTTCGCCAAAAAATAAAAAGTTAAAAAAAATTGCAAAAATTACACGGCGTTGCATGTTTAAACCAAAGAAATTAGAATAAATAGAAGACTTTTGGGAAAGTTTTAGCCCGATAGCTTTAAAACTGAGAGACTAGTTTGCGTAGAAACGGACAGACAGACGGACAGACGGGCATGGCTAGACCGACTCGTCTAGTGATGCTGATCAAGAATATATATACTTTATAGGGTCGGAAACGGCTCCTCTCCACTGCGTTGCAAACTTCTGACTGAAATCATAATACCCTCTGCAAGGGTATTATAAATATTTTCATTTTCAAGTTAATAAAAACAGCCATGGATAAAAAATAAAGCGAAATATATTTAATTGAAATATCCTTTAAATATATTCAATTTAAATATCCTATCCTATATCCAATATTCAAATATATTAAACTTTATTAAAATATTTTTAAATTTTATCAAGCTGTTTTATATTTTTTTTTATTAAAAGTTATTGTTGGTAACCAAGGTTGCTCAACATGGGTCAAGAACTCAAACCACCCAACGCAACTGAGTTGCAAGTCATGTGGCTCAACAAGAATCCACAATCAATGCAACTCATACAGCGACCAGGCGCACAGTAGCAGAGTCATCAGAACGCAACAACTGCAGACACGGCAAACTCACCGATGGAACGACTGACGAACGCAATGGGCAGGCACGCCGAACCGTCCGACGAACGGTCAATGTCAAGTCAGCACACCCAAACGAGTAGGTCAGTAAGACAGTGAAGTCATCACTAAAGCGATAATGCATCCCAAGACAATTATTTGCGCACTGTTCCGGGTTAGAATAGTATTTAAGCTTGTACCAAATGATCAATAAAGTTAGTTATCAATTCAACCACATTCAGTGTACCACTTCTTTCGTGACTCAAACTCCCGCGCAGTGTCGTACAAGAGCCTAGTCTGCAAGTCCGTAGATAACGCTACACCGTCGCGACTAGTTGTTCGTCCTGTCATTCCGCCTATCCAACACGGTTCTTAGCCCGTCCCTTGAAGGCCTGCCCAACACGGTTCTCAGACCGTCAGCCACCTCGTTGCAAAACACGGTTCCTAGCCCGTCAAGCAACAGCCACAAAATCCACCGCACAGCCTTCTGGACCAAGCCTCAACGGTTCCAAGGCGTCTTCGTGCCAATAGTACAATTAGTACGATTAGGCAGAAGACCCATCTGTGTGCCATCAACGTCGCATAGGCACAAACATTGGTGACCCCGACGTGATCCTTTACCAAGAAAGGATCACAATCTATCAACCACCTTCCGTTAGGAAAGCAAGCCGATCTTAACAGGTAAGAATTGATACCATTCTCCTGTTAATTTCCGCACAAGACAAGACACAGATCAGTGACGTCCCAAAATCTTAAGTAGATCATGTCGATCTCCTTTATAGAAGAGACAAGTCAGAACAGAGTTGACTTACACAACCGTCTACTTGATGATCAGAATGAGGTACAGGGGCAGATCCAACAAATTATCAAGAATTATAGCAAGGATTCACTCGAACGACGCCGACGAGACGGCTATTATGCCGGTCGGCTAAGCCAGTTGAAGGATCTCTGGCAGCAATTTTGTGACCTAGATGAAGAGGTCGAGAAGGCGGCATTACCTACCGGAGAAGAGTATACCTCAAGATTAACGGCATTAAAGGAACTAGTAGAAAAATATCAGACCATATTTCAAGACAACATCCCATCAGGAAGTGAACCTCCGAAAGCCCCGCGCCGAACACAGAACAACACGAAGGAGCCGATAGCCAAACCCATCCCGGCCCCGATTACTGACTCATCAATAGCACCTGCTATTCGACAACTACAAAGACGCTGCAACGAATTAGAATCATCCCTAATTCTAGCGTCAACGGCGCAAACAATCACTCCAGCACTACAACGACATCTGGAGCTCCAATGGGAAATATTGAGACAAGCCCATGATGAAATCGATAATATACCTGGAGCAGCGGATGCCGCTGAAGCAGAAATAAATAGATTCAGGACATTATACGAAGAATATGAAATGACCCTACTTCGAGAAAACGACACTCAAATGAGTCTCAATCTATCACTTCCACCAATCAAGATTCCTGAATTTAATGGCGAATATCTTGATTGGCCCCGATTCCACGACTTATTTGTAGAGTTAGTCCACAATAAGGCATATTCAGCCAGCCAGAAGCTACACATTCTTCAGAATTCTCTTAGCGGCGAGGCAAGGAACATTTTGACGGATACAGCCTTTTCACAAGCTGGATATGACGACACATGGCAACGACTAAAGGCCAGATATCAAAACGGAAAGATACTGGTATTCGCAGCCATAGCAAAAATGTTTGATTATAAACCAATAGATGGCTCAGCGCGTCAATTGAGAGCACTTCATGACACAATTCAGAACTCTATGAGTACACTAAAAAACTTGGACATCTCCACACAAACTTGGGATCCCATAATCGGGTTTTTAGTGCGTCGAAAACTCGATCAACACACCCTAGCGGCACTCGAAGATTCAGCCAACTCACCCACTGAGGTGCCATTACTTGAAAGCGTTTTATCTTTTCTCGAACGGAGATCTGGAATGCTGGAAACACTAGACGCCCAACCCTCAGCAAACTCACGACAACGAGATAACATTTGCAAAATGTGCAATACAGGCTCACATCGCCCTCTTTCATGTCCCATATTTCGTAAGATGGATACAGAAAGGCGACGTCAGGCAATAGTGACAATGGGAGGTTGTGTCAATTGCTTGTCCACATACCATAAGACTAGCAACTGTACTTCCCCACTATCTTGTCGCTTTTGCCAGCAAAGACACCACTCAACGCTGCACAGACATCAAGAGTCTTCAGCACAAGTGTCAGTCGTGACCACCCACAACCAAGTACCTCAACATCAGGAGGAACCGAAGTCAAATGGCCAAAAACCCAGTGGCAACTGGGTTACAACCATGTCGTTTCAACAACCACAAAGGAGCTACGTATTACTCGCCACAGCCATAGTCGCAGTGCAAGGACTTACCTCACGACAGGAAAAATGTCGAACATTACTTGATTCTGGGTCTCAACTAAACCTGATATCCAAGAAAATGGCGGACAGATTGGCTTTAAAAACCACGAAAACATCGATAGATTTCCATGGGATCGGTGGATACATTCAAAATGCCTCAGAACAGGCCCGACTACGCATTACTTCAGTAACATCAAAGTTTCAGATGGACATCGATGTAATGATTTTACCACACGTAATGGACAAGCAACCATCGGTGCCGATAGAAGAAGTACTCAACATTCCCGACAGTCTAGTACTGGCTGACCCTGACTTTAGGCAACCAGGAAGCATAGACTTAATCCTCAGCGCTGAAGTGTTCACACGCATATTAAAACCAGGTATCATTGACTTAGGACGGAAACAGCCACGTTTAATGGAAACCACACTTGGATGGATTGTCATGGGTCCAATCAATCAACCATCCACAACAACCGTGACAGGAAATCTCACCATAACTCAAACAGAAGATCCGTCGTCTGCCCTGGAGAAATTTTGGAAGTTAGACACCTTTACCACTGAGATCCCCCCACTTACAGTCCAGGAGAGGCTCTGCGAAGAGCATTTTACGTCAAATATAAAAATGTGTGCCGATCAACGACTAATGGTAAGATTACCTTTCTCAGAAAATCCAAAGGTGTTGGGCCAAACATTGTGTATGGCCCAAAGAAGGTTTGAGAGTTTGGAACGACGTCTACAAAGGGATCCCACAACACGAGCGGGATACGTGTCGTTTATGGACGAATACGAACAATTAAATCATATGACAGAAGTACAGCTGTCCAGGATTCCAAAGACCCATTACTTCATTCCTCATCACTGCGTTCTGAAACCAGACAGTTCTACCACAAAATTAAGGGTAGTATTTGATGCATCAGCTCGAAGCTCAAAAGGCAACAGTCTAAACAACATTTTGAGAGTTGGACCAACAGTACAAAGTGAGCTATTATCAATCCTGTTACGGTTTCGAACATACCGGTTTGTGTTTACAGCAGACATCGAAAAAATGTATCGTCAAATTTGGGTGCACCCAAAGGACAAGGCATACCAACTTATCCTTTGGCGACGGACACCAGAGGAAAAAATGCGATATTTTCAGTTGAACACAGTCACATATGGGACAGCATGTGCCCCGTACTTAGCGACAAAATGCTTGCAGCATTTAGCGTCAATGGCTCCAAAAAATCAGTTGTTAGGCTCAACAGCCATTAAGCAAAACTTCTACGTAGATGATTGCTTATCCGGAGCAGACACAGTAGAAGAAGCATTAAAACAACAAGTTCAGATCTGCGAGATTCTGGGGGCAGCAAAAATGAAGTTACGAAAATGGTGTTCGAATCATCCAGATTTGCTGAAGAATATTCACAAGGATGATCAGGCTCTGGACCTCGACTTCAGCAAATTTTCCGACACCACAATAAGGACATTGGGAATAATATGGAACCCCAAGGAAGATAAACTTCAAGGTCGAGTAACCCCATATGAACAAGGAACAGTCACAAAGCGTATTGTCTGTTCGGAGCTTGCCAAAATCTTTGATCCATTAGGATTATTGTGTCCTATAACCACAACTGCAAAGATATTTATGCAACAACTATGGCAAAAATCTCTTGACTGGGACACAGAACTGGATAAGGAAGATACAAATCACTGGCAAGCATTTCGAAAGAACACTCAAATTTTAACTACCATCGAATTACCGAGATGTCCATTCCCAAATGACAAACCGAAAACTATACAACTTCACATATTTACTGATGCATCTGAAGTCGCTTACGGAACATCGGCATACCTTCGCACAACCACGGTCAACGGATCAATAGTGAGCAATCTTCTCTGCGCAAAATCCCGCGTAGCGCCACTAGCTAAACAAACATTACCAAGATTAGAGCTATGTGCAGCCGTGCTGGGAGCAGAGCTCGCAGCCAGAATTAAAAGGGATATACAAGTAAGCTTTGATAAGGTGCAGTATTGGACCGACTCGACAATAGTATTGGCATGGATAAATGCATCAGCTTCTTCGTTTCACACGTTTGTAGCAAACAGAATATCCAGAATTCATGAGCTGACAAATCCAAGTCACTGGACTCACGTGTCATCAGAGGACAATCCAGCAGACCTAGTATCTAGAGGATGCTCCGCGCAACAATTGAGGCATAAGAGTTTCTGGTTCTGTGGTCCATCCTTTTTGACAACAGAACAAGAGACATGGAAGCAATCAGCCAAGCAGACACTGGATGGAGAAGACCTCGAGCGGAAAAACATCAACACCCAAGTGATGGCAGCCACTAAAAGCATTGATTGGACCAATGAAATTAATCATCATGGATCATTTAACACGCTGATAACAATCACGGGCTGGATGCTACGTTTCGTGAATAATTGTAAAAAGGGAAAGGAGAGAGAAACGGGACCAATAACTACAGAAGAACGAGAACAAGCACTACAACGAATAATACGAAAGGTACAAGAAATAGGATTCCAAACAACAATCTCTCAACTAAAAAGGGATGGATGTGCAGAAGTATCAGATCCATATCGATCATTGGACCCGTTTATAGACGAAAACAATCTGCTGCGAGTAGGAGGACGGCTACAGAACTCAAGTTTATCATTTGACGAAAAACACCCCATGATGCTGCCAGCGAATCATGAGGTCATTCGACTCATGTTTGAGAATAAACACAGGCAGTTCAAGCATTGCGGGCCCCAAGCATTATTGGCCATTACAAGGCAACGTTTTTGGACAATACGCGGAAAACAGCTCGCATCAAAAACCGTACGACGGTGCGTCATTTGCTGTAGGGCCCGTCCTAGACTATTGAAGCAAATCATGAGTCCTTTACCAGGAGATCGAGTAAAGGCCTCAAGACCATTTAGAATCAGCGGAGTAGATTATTGTGGACCGTTCTGGATTCATTACAAAATCCGAGGAAAAAAACCACACAAGGTGTATTTAGCTATTTTCTGCTGCTTTGTCACTAAGGCAGTGCATTTGGAAGTGGTGTCAGATTTAACCACCCAAGCCTTCCTTGCTGCACTCAAAAGATTCAACGGACGCAGAGGAATAGCCGAAAAAATATATTGTGACAACGCCACAAATTTTGTAGGAGCTAGGAATGAGTTATACGAAATAAAAACAAGTATTTACTCAAAGGAAGCGCAAGAAGCCATTACAAAAACGTGCTCTGAACTAGGAACAGATTTTCAGTTCATCCCGCCTAGAGCCCCTCATTTCGGGGGGCTCTGGGAAGCAGCTGTAAAATCAGCAAAACATTTACTAAAACGCACTGTGTCGACTGTGGACTTGACTTACGAGGAATTAGAAACAGTCATCATCGACATAGAGGCAATACTAAACTCTCGACCGCTCACTCCCATCTCTTCCAGCCCTCGAGATTTGGCAGCCTTGACACCTGGACATTTTCTGATCGGGGGACCACTTACGGCGTCTCCAGATATCCATAAAAGAGAAGTTCGATCCGGACAAGTGACCAGGTGGAAGCAGATCGATAAAATCAGACAGGACTTTTGGAAACGTTGGAGTCACGAGTACCTACACGAGCTGCAAAACCGAGCAAAATGGACCAGAAGGGAAAAGCCAGTGGCAATAGGAGACTTAGTGATCATAAAGGAAGACAATGTACCTCCTCTGCAATGGCCGCTGGGAAGAATTCTCGCGACGCATCAAGGGAAGGATGGAGCTGTACGGGTAGCCACTGTACGGACAGCAACCGGAGAGTGTGTCCGGGCAATACATCGGCTGGCGATACTACCAGTCGACAAACAAGAGACGCCAGAAGCCGCAGAAGGAATCAGAAGATCTCCGAGGCTATGCTCCAAGCCGTAACTTTGCTGGCTTGTATAGGTACCACTCACTTATTCCCAGTCACCCCAGACGCACCGGTGAGGGTGGTACCTTTACCTAACAATACTGGGTCATATATAGAATTAAGCAGTAGAATCGCCTTAACATCAGCAGAATGGACGATCATCTCTTACTTCGACTTGCGGCTACTGGCACAAGAGATTACAGCTTTTAAGATAAGCGTCCAGGGATTGTCAAGATGGTGTATGAGAAACGAAGCATGCCCAACAATAATACACGCGCTTGAACAAGAGGCCAGTGAATTATATGATGTGCAGCAATTCTTTGAACATCATAGACGAAGAAGAGGAGCTCTGGATCTAGTAGGAAACTTAGCCAACGGCCTATTTGGAGTTTTAGACTCACAATATGCAAAGAAAATGGAAGAAGTCGTAAAAAAGATCAAGGCGAAGGAAATCTACAACACTCATTTACTAAGGAACCAGACATCGATTCTCGACAGCACAATCAACATCATGAGAACAAGCGAAGGAGCAATGGAGCAGAGGATCAACCATATGGAAAAACAAATTCAGGGATTAGAAAATGCGATCCAGACAGGAAATCTGGGTCAAATTGCAGCAGAACTAACGTTGGTGGCGGGACATATTAAGCGAACGCAAGCTGCCATCATCACCATCATGACCGGGCTAAAAAGAGGAATAGTGAGTCCAGCATTAGTCTCCGTGGGGCAATTAAAAAAAGAATTGGTAAATATTCAAGCGCATCTGCCAAAGGGAAGACGGTTGCCAATTACACACGAGACCATTCACGATATATACGCGGTGATGACAACGGAAGTACAAGAATTAGACGATTCCCTGGTATTTCACATAAAAATTCCACTAATAGATGAAGAAGAGTATAACGTCTACCATTTAACACCCATTCCATTAGTAAGTCAGAACAAAATACTGGCATTAAAGACAGAAACGGAATATTTGGCGATCAGTGACCATAGAGATCGACATTTCGCAATGACTATGGAAAGACTGCAACAATGTACGAGATTATCAAGCGGTCCTATGCTGTGTAATATGCAGCAAGCTACGTTAGGGCCTGAGCATGAACAATTACAGTGTACTCTGGCAGCAGTACAGAATGAGCAAAACAAACAATGCATACCTAAGGAAGTCAGCACATCGTGTGTATGGTATGCAGTTGACGCCCCGAATACATGGATCTTTGCGACGACACATGAGATAACTTTAACGTATGTGTGTGGAGAAAGTCGGGGACAAATCCAGGTCAGTAATAGCGGAAAACTGACCATCAATACAGATTGCATTGCTCGAAGTCAAATGGTCACGTTACAAGGCCATCCGGTAGGAAGATCAACAATGACAAAAGTTGCGACAACAATGTTTTTACATCCCGTCGAAAGGCCAAAAATGGTGGGTCAAAACCATCAGAGTAAAACAGAAGAAAGTGATACAGAGGAAAAGCTGACTCAACTACAGGGAAGGATTCATCACTTAAGGGAACAAGAAAACAGTGGCCCAGAGTACGAAGAGAAGATGGTAGAAAGGTACCCGACACTGATCATGATTGGCATAGGTTCAATAATGGTATTATTATTGGCAGCACTAATAATACTCAGACGGCGAGCCACGAACAAAAAGGTGCAGTGTCAGGAAGATACGGTCACGCAATCAGATGACACACCAATTCCAATGACCAGAGTGAAGAAGCTCACAACCCTGGAGTAAAACGCAGTCATAAGCTTTTTTTCACATTAAGAATATTTATTTAAAAAAAAAAAAAAACAAAGACGAGGCAGAAGGTTATTCGTGGCCAGAATCACTATCGGTACTATAGTGCATATCAAGTACATCAGCAACCGGCACAGGGGGACCGGTTGAAGTAGCAGCAATGACGGCCAGTCGTACGACAGCAAACCGGTTGTCCGGAAGAAGGATGAAAGAACCCGGACGAACTTTTACAAGATGGTTCGGAGGATAAAGCAGGCCATCTACCATGGGTCCAGACTCAGTCCGAAACAAAACAGAGTTATGGCGTCGTCGGATGAAGTAACCAGGTATGTGAGCCAACAAGGACCACTGATTCGAGACCCGAGTAGAAGTCAGCGAGCCATCAAGATCCAGAACGACCTCAGAGTGAACAGTAAGCCCCATGGTGAAGACTAACGAACGCCACGACCAAGGCCCGCAATTTATACGTGAAAAGTGCCAAGTCAGAGAAAAAAAAGAAAAAAAAACCGCACGGTGACGGTAAACATTGTGAGGAGTTGAATAACTCATCACAAATAGCAGCAGCTAAAATAACGGATGGCCGGCCGCTTACCAGTTACGGCGAATTACCGTAGTAGCGGCGCGGCGAAGAGAGTTTGGAGAGTGAGAGTTTGGAGAGAGAACTCTGATGAAGAGAGTTTGGAGAGTGAGAGGTTGGAGAATAGATAATGGAGAATGAGAGTTTGGAGGATCTAACTCCGGAGAGAGAGAACTCTCCCAAAGAGAGGGTGGAGAATGAGTACGGAGAGTGAGAGAGTGGAGACTCCGCGGGCAGAGCCAAAGTGCCGTATGTGCAAAAGGGAATAACGGAACGGCACCGGACTTTGGACTCTGCCGTGAACTTTGGACCAGGAGGACAAGTGCCACATCTCAGCAACCGAGCGGCACACAGGCGTGCCACATGCAACATATGAATCAGCGGGACGGCAGCAACGAGCAGAACTACAAATTAAGGCCGTGCGTGAAGGACAAGTGGGTCAAACAGGGACCACGGACTTTGGACCCGGAGTGGAGAGATGCCGCGGGCAGAGCGCACGAGGGACATAACGGTACCCGGAGGCCCTATATAAAGCCGCCGGGCGCTGGCAACTGGATCAGTCGATCGCAAGGAATCAATCCGTCAAGATCAGTCAAGATATCAAAGTGAATAAGTCAGTCAATCAGTGCCAAGTAATCTACAAGTGCAAACACAAGTCAAGTCGTCGGAAGCAGCGCCGTGGGAGCCTACAAGGAGCAAGATCGCTACGTCGAGACGTTCGGGATTGGATCATCAGGAATCTCCGAATTGAGACACAGGTAGCTGAGGTCCGGAGGGCATCACACGGCTAAGTCAAGGCAAACTGTTTCTACTCCTGTACGACTAAAGCCTCGCATTGCGCCTGGCGTGTCCCTCAGAGTCCAGCAGTGAAGTCCTGCGACAAGAGATCGTGAACTCGGGGCGAGAGCCGTAGACAGGTTATCATTTCAAGGCGCTGTCCTAGAGTGAACAGGCCAATTGTCATCTCAAGGCGCTGTCCTAGAGAGAACAGGCCGTTGGTCAGTTCAAGGCGCTGTCCTAGAGAGACCCAGACCCCGAGTGTTGCGAGCCAGAAAGGGCGAGCGTAGGCCGGTTATTATTTCAAGGCGCTGTCCTAGAGAGAATAAGCCAGTCGTGATCTCAAGGCGCTGTCCTAGAGAGAACGGACCGTTTGTCAGTTCAAGGCGCTGTCCTAGAAAGACCCACGGTTTTACGAGCCCGGGACTGGCGTGTCCGTAACCCCAAGTACCAGAAGCCACGCTACGTCCAACCACACAACCAGCGCATCCCGGAGCAGAGCATCGGACATCGAGCTACACGGAAACGTCACGAACGAGCTAGCGGGTGAGGCCAGGGTGGAACGTTCGTTTACACCAGGCGTGAAGCAAGGTGAAGCACTAGGCAGCTTCCAGGTGTCCACCTAGACTGTCAGCGCGATCCGAGCAGGAGCCTAGTGGGACCATCCGGGACAGAGCAAGGGACAGGCGGTTGTGTGTCTATAGGCGTTGCCCTGTAGAGCGCAGCTCCTGTTCACCCTAGTCTGAGAACGGTGACGCTTCCCTAAGCCCGCACGGCTGATCTCCTTGCGAGTCCGAGGCGCTACAAGTAGTCGTCGAGTCAACGCGTTAGAGACGAGCATCGCCGAGCAGCTACAAGGAGCTACAGGGAGCTACAAGACCGGAGCACGGAATCAACGAGGAAGGCAATCACCGAGGCGACACATCGACGTGCAGAGACGAGCATCACTAGGAGGCACCAAGGACCACGAGTGGCGACACCAAGGCCAACCGAGCCATCAAACCCGCTGTAATCATACCCGCAATAAACCCAATTCGAACCCGTGAATTCTGTGCTTTCTCACTGATCTACTGGGCGGTCACGTTTATATAAATTTGGTGGGACGAACACATAACTTCTCTGAGCTAGCCGCACGAATCTCGTAGCGAGCAGACATACAAAATCAGTTCGTTACATCTGGCGCCCAAAACGTGATTGTCCCAGCAGTGAAAGCAACATAACGCAGAATGGGGAAGAAGTGGATTTACCGCCTCAAGACAGAGGATTTTGCCTACGTCGCAGAGAGGCTACACATCGCTCTGGAGGGAAGAACAGACGACAAAAGGAAGGCATTGTCAGAATACCATTCTGAGACGGAGAACGACCCGAAACTTGCCGGGATCTGGGTCGAGCTAGAGGCAGCATACACCGAGAAAACAGCCCCAAGCATCACATTGACTCCCGCCGAAGGGGAGGACCTATTGTCAAGCCTGAGCATCGACAACATGCAAAAGGAGGCACAGAAGAGAGTGCCGAGCCCGGAAAAGAAAGAGATAGAGCGCGTACAGAAAACAGCAACCTCGGTGCGGAGTCCGGCTCCGACACCCAGCCAACCAGATTATGCAAAGGTTGCGAAACAAGTCCGCGAATGGTCATTCAGGTTCGACGGCGTTGAAAAACCATTCGAGTTTCTGGAACAAGTGGAATGGTCCGCCAACACATACGGCCTGGACCTAGACATGATTCCCCGAGCGATGCCGGAGTTACTCACCGGAAAAGCTTTGAAATGGTTTATTTCCAACAATAAACAATGGAAAACCTGGGCAGAATTTATAGAAAGTTTCCACACTTATTTTCTGCCGAGAGACTTCTTTACAAAGTTGTCGGATCAAGTCAAGCGGCGGAAGCAAGGGTATTGCGAGGCTTTCAAGGATTACATGATTGACATGCAGACGTTGATGAGGCCACTCAATTATTCCCCGGAGGAGACGCTAAGCATCATCAAGGAAAACTGCACGCCGAACCTTAGAATCTCCCTAAAGGCCTATACAGTCTCGGACTTGGACACGTTGATGATCCTAGCCGATGAGTATGAGGATCTGGAGAGAGAGCGAGAAACATTCGCACAGGAGAACAAATTCTCAAGAACAAAATCGGCAGCTCCGGCGCAAGCTATGTGCAGAAGGTGCGAGGACATCGGCGATCAGGAACCTCGAGGGAACAATCAGCAAACACCAACACAACAGGTCCATCAGCTGCAGCCAACCAACGCCCCGAATAACGGCCAATGGACACCACCACAGCAAGGCCAACGGTATCAGGCAACCGACGCAGCCTATGAAGGCCAATGGACACAACACTGGCAACAGAGACAACCAACCCAAACCGCATGGAGGCCACCAAACATAACCCAGAGGCCACGAGGGAGTACCCACATCGCTGAGCCCCAGGAGGCCTGTCGAAAATGTGGCGGATCCGGACACTGGGAACGCGGTTGCCGAAACCAACGGTTGATATTCTGCTGGGTGTGCGGCAAAGTAGGAATCAGAAGCGTCGAGTGCTGCCAACGGACGGGAAATGGCCAGCGATCTCAGCCGCAGAGAGGCGGAAGGGGATCGCAAAATGCTACCTCTCCAAACTAACTGGCATGCTAATCGAGGAGGAGCAGCAGTTGTCCGCAGCGGTGACGATTGGTGGAGGCACGTACAAAGCCACAATCGACACCGGGGCAACAGCAAGCTTCATAAGTGAAGAACTGGCGGACAACCTGGCTGCCCTCGGAAAGATTACGAGGACAAGACGGCAAGTTAGGTTGGCATACGGCAGATGCGGCGGAATCAACGCACAGCTCGATGTGGAAGTCGAATTCGGAAACAAGCGACTGACCATGAGCCTGCTGATACTACCAGGGGTAGTGGATTCATTGGTGTTGGGATGGAACTTTCTAACACGAGTCGGAACCGAGATAAAGTGTGCTGGACACGAAATAAAAATACCAGCCAGGAATCGACACAATGGATGGCTCGAGGAGAAACTATCATTGGCAGTCATGCAAGAAACAAGCGAGGATAACGACACAACGAGATTCCTGGAGGTAGAGCTGGCGGACTTCAATACCATGACGGGAACATCAAACATGGCAGAGCACCAGATCACTATGAAGGACGACAAACCTATCAAGCAGCGATACTACCCCAAGAATCCAAAAGTTCAAGGGGAAATCAATGCGAAGGTAGACGAGCTCTTTCAAATGGGGTTCATAGAGCATTCAAAGAGCCCATACAGCTCCCCCATCGTGATGGTGAGAAAGAAGACAGGCAAATGGAGACTATGCGTAGACTTCAGGCAGATCAACGCGAAGTCTGTAAAGGACGCCTATCCCATGCCCCGCATAAACTACATCCTAGATCAGCTAAAAGAGGCGCGGTACATCAGCAGCTTGGACCTTAAGGATGGATACTGGCAAATCCCACTGGAGGAAAACAGCAGGCAATACACGGCTTTCACAGTGCCAGGCAAAGGGCTATTCCAGTGGAGGGTAATGCCATTTGGTCTACACTCGGCGTCCGCAACGTTCCAACGAGTTCTGGACCAAGTAATCGGACCCGAAATGTCACCGCATGCATTCGCCTACCAAGATGACATTATAGTGATTGGACGCACGCTGGAGGAACACACAGAAAACCTAAAAGAAGTGTTCCGACGCCTAAAGGATGCAAACCTCAGGATCAACCCGGAAAAGTGCCAATTTTTCAAGAAAGAGCTGCTGTATCTAGGACAC
Source organism: Drosophila prostipennis (assembly GCA_037075205.1). NCBI lineage: Eukaryota > Metazoa > Arthropoda > Insecta > Diptera > Drosophilidae > Drosophila > Drosophila prostipennis. Next base: position 15,148 of record JBAMCJ010002244.1, on the reverse strand, counting down.
CGAGTGACTAGCGAAGGAATTGGTACAGATCCGGAGAAAGTAGCGGCCATCGCCGAATTGGAACCACCCTCAACCGTCAAAGAACTTCGGCAATACCTGGGAGTAGCGTCGTGGTACCGCCGATTTGTGCCAGATTTTGCCAAAATAGTCAAACCATTGAATGACTTATTACGCAAAGGCAGTAAATGGGAATGGACACAAGAGCACCAGATGGCATTTGAGGAAGTTAAGGCTAGACTTGTGGCAGATCCGGTATTAGCATGCCCGGATTTCAACAAAACGTTCACCCTGCAAACGGATGCCAGCGACTACGGAATCGGAGCGATATTAACCCAAGACACGGAAAGAGGGGAAAAGGTCATATCCTATTCAAGCCGGACGCTCAACGGCGCTGAGAAGAACTACTCAACGACGGAAAAAGAGTGCTTGGCAATTGTCTGGGCGATCCGAAAACTCAAGCCGTATCTGGAAGGTTACCACTTTAAAGTAGTAACCGACCATATGGCCCTGAAGTGGCTCAACAGCATAGAAAGCCCTTCAGGAAGGATCGCCAGATGGGCCCTGGAATTGCAGCAGTACGACTTTGAGATAGCGTACAGGAAGGGACAGCTGAACGTGGTGGCAGACGCTCTGTCTAGGCAGCCATTACCCGAAACGCTTAGGGGCATAAAGGAAACATCGGCGGCGGAAGCTTCAGCAGCGTGCAGTTGGTTTCAAGAGATGTGCGACAAGATAAGGACCCAACCGCAAAAGTACCCGGACTACGTTATGGAAGGCGAGAATCTGTACAGGAGCATACCGCATAGAGCGGGCAGTGAGGACGTTGTCACATGGAAGATGTGCGTCCCGAGAGCCCTACGAGAAACGGTACTGACGGAAAACCACGACTCACCAGCAGCTGGGCACGTAGGAAGCCGAAGGACAATAGCACGTCTGGCAGCCCGATACTACTGGCCAGGTATGCATAGAGACGCCAGAGCCCACGTAAGGAAATGCGAAACCTGCATGAGGTTCAAGCCGAATCAAATGCAGGCGGCGGGAAAAATGCTAACCCAAGTGCCAGAGGAACCGTGGGCCACAGTATGCGCAGACTTCGTTGGACCCCTACCGCGATCGAAGCACGGCAATTCAATGCTACTGGTGCTCATAGACAGGTTCTCTAAATGGACGGAACTAGTGCCGCTGCGCAGTGCGACAGCCGAATCGCTTAAAAAGGCGTTTAGGGAGCGTATAATTGCAAGGTATGGGGCCCCGAAGGTGGTTATAACGGACAACGGAGTGCAGTTTGCTAGTCGCATTTTCAAAAATTTTCTGGCGGAAATGGGTATCAGACAGCAATTCACCGCCCCCTATACGCCGCAAGAAAACCCGACGGAGCGGGCAAATAGGACGGTAAAAACAATGATTGCCCAGTTCGCAGGACAAGATCAGAGAACATGGGACGAAAAGTGGCCGGAGATCATGCTGGCCGTCAACTCAAGCATATCGGAATCCACTGGATACACCCCATCGTTTCTTACGCAAGGCAGAGAGCCACGACTACCGAGCGCCCTTTACGACAGAGAAACCTTAGGCACCGGACGGGCCACGGAAACCCCGGATGAAAACGCCGAGAAACTACAGGAAATCTTCGAGATCGTAAGGCGAAATCTAGAGAAGGCCTCCCAGGACCAGGCTAGATATTACAACCTAAGGAGGAGGCAATGGACGCCGGTGGTGGGCGACGTGGTCTGGGCTAAGGAACACCACCTATCAAAAGCTGCAGAAGGGTTTGCAGCAAAATTGGCACCTAGGTACGACGGCCCCTACCAGGTCGTAGATTTCGTCTCACCAGTGTTCTGCAAAATACGCCATGTAAACACAAAGAAAGAACGGACCATACATGTAAGCGAACTGAAACAGCAACAAACACAAGACGCAAGCGAGCAACATCATCAGGCGGACGCAACTCCAGGGAACCGCCGAGGAAACTCCAAGGAACCGCCGAGGAAACTCCAAGGAACCGCCGAGGAAACTCCAGGGAACCGCCGAGGAAACTCCAGGGAACCGCCGAGGAAACTCCAGGGAACCGCCGAGGAAACTCCAGGGAACCGCCGAGGAAACTCCAGGGAACAGCTGAGGAAACTCCAGGGAACAGCCGAGGAAAACAGCAATGCACAAGGAAACACAATCACAAACGGCTAGTCCGAGATAAACCGCACAGGGACTCCGACTGCGAGGCCACAGGGTTCTTCTCTACTTATCCCGAAGAAAGGGGGGAGACGGTACAGCTTTGGGGCTATACCGTCGCCAGCTGAACATTCCGAACGTAAAACAAGCACAACCAAATCACCGAAAAACCCTGAAATGCAAACAAAAGTGAATGCCGGTCCAGCTAAATCGGCAACTCACCACGGGTAAACAAACCCTTCTGCCAGCGCAACAACCTACGGCGCAGCCGCAGCCGAGCCTGTTAAGGGCATTGACCTAAAAACCCAAGGGCAATGAAGGGCATAGTGGCAGCATCTGAAAAGAGAGGGATGAATAAGGAAGGAATCACAAAAACAAATCCAGTGAAATCGACACTTACAGAACAATTGTGCAAATTCACCATGAACTAGGGACGGGGGCGCCTCGATTAGGCGGTCGATTGGCACATACGATAGTGCGATCGATGGGCAAAGCAAAATGGAAACATCGTTCATGAGAGATATCGCAGCGATCAGGTGGCAACGCTGCTCCAGCGATATCGATAGTATGAGGTGTCACGCGATATCGATAGGGTATGAATATCGGTTCCGAGCGGAACCAGATCAAAGATCGTCGCGGGAGATTCAAACCAAGGGCCGATGGGCTATCGATAGCCTATGGTTATCGATGCCCAGTGGGGCCAGATCGAGGATCTGCGCGGGAGTTTTGAAAATTGCTGCAAGACGCCGTAGAAACTCACGGAGTTGAAAGCGTCGAGGGAGCGTCGAGGGAAGCAACGAGGGAACGAATGCAAGGAATGCCGGAGAGGAGGAACAAGTCCTTTAAATGTTTCCCGAAGTAAGGGGGGAATGTGAGGAGTTGAATAACTCATCACAAATAGCAGCAGCTAAAATAACGGATGGCCGGCCGCTTACCAGTTACGGCGAATTACCGTAGTAGCGGCGCGGCGAAGAGAGTTTGGAGAGTGAGAGTTTGGAGAGAGAACTCTGATGAAGAGAGTTTGGAGAGTGAGAGGTTGGAGAATAGATAATGGAGAATGAGAGTTTGGAGGATCTAACTCCGGAGAGAGAGAACTCTCCCAAAGAGAGGGTGGAGAATGAGTACGGAGAGTGAGAGAGTGGAGACTCCGCGGGCAGAGCCAAAGTGCCGTATGTGCAAAAGGGAATAACGGAACGGCACCGGACTTTGGACTCTGCCGTGAACTTTGGACCAGGAGGACAAGTGCCACATCTCAGCAACCGAGCGGCACACAGGCGTGCCACATGCAACATATGAATCAGCGGGACGGCAGCAACGAGCAGAACTACAAATTAAGGCCGTGCGTGAAGGACAAGTGGGTCAAACAGGGACCACGGACTTTGGACCCGGAGTGGAGAGATGCCGCGGGCAGAGCGCACGAGGGACATAACGGTACCCGGAGGCCCTATATAAAGCCGCCGGGCGCTGGCAACTGGATCAGTCGATCGCAAGGAATCAATCCGTCAAGATCAGTCAAGATATCAAAGTGAATAAGTCAGTCAATCAGTGCCAAGTAATCTACAAGTGCAAACACAAGTCAAGTCGTCGGAAGCAGCGCCGTGGGAGCCTACAAGGAGCAAGATCGCTACGTCGAGACGTTCGGGATTGGATCATCAGGAATCTCCGAATTGAGACACAGGTAGATGGGGTCCGGAGGGCATCACACGGCTAAGTCAAGGCAAACTGTTTCTACTCCTGTACGACTAAAGCCTCGCATTGCGCCTGGCGTGTCCCTCAGAGTCCAGCAGTGAAGTCCTGCGACAAGAGATCGTGAACTCGGGGCGAGAGCCGTAGACAGGTTATCATTTCAAGGCGCTGTCCTAGAGTGAACAGGCCAATTGTCATCTCAAGGCGCTGTCCTAGAGAGAACAGGCCGTTGGTCAGTTCAAGGCGCTGTCCTAGAGAGACCCAGACCCCGAGTGTTGCGAGCCAGAAAGGGCGAGCGTAGGCCGGTTATTATTTCAAGGCGCTGTCCTAGAGAGAATAAGCCAGTCGTGATCTCAAGGCGCTGTCCTAGAGAGAACGGACCGTTTGTCAGTTCAAGGCGCTGTCCTAGAAAGACCCACGGTTTTACGAGCCCGGGACTGGCGTGTCCGTAACCCCAAGTACCAGAAGCCACGCTACGTCCAACCACACAACCAGCGCATCCCGGAGCAGAGCATCGGACATCGAGCTACACGGAAACGTCACGAACGAGCTAGCGGGTGAGGCCAGGGTGGAACGTTCGTTTACACCAGGCGTGAAGCAAGGTGAAGCACTAGGCAGCTTCCAGGTGTCCACCTAGACTGTCAGCGCGATCCGAGCAGGAGCCTAGTGGGACCATCCGGGACAGAGCAAGGGACAGGCGGTTGTGTGTCTATAGGCGTTGCCCTGTAGAGCGCAGCTCCTGTTCACCCTAGTCTGAGAACGGTGACGCTTCCCTAAGCCCGCACGGCTGATCTCCTTGCGAGTCCGAGGCGCTACAAGTAGTCGTCGAGTCAACGCGTTAGAGACGAGCATCGCCGAGCAGCTACAAGGAGCTACAGGGAGCTACAAGACCGGAGCACGGAATCAACGAGGAAGGCAATCACCGAGGCGACACATCGACGTGCAGAGACGAGCATCACTAGGAGGCACCAAGGACCACGAGTGGCGACACCAAGGCCAACCGAGCCATCAAACCCGCTGTAATCATACCCGCAATAAACCCAATTCGAACCCGTGAATTCTGTGCTTTCTCACTGATCTACTGGGCGGTCACGTTTATATAAATTTGGTGGGACGAACACATAACTTCTCTGAGCTAGCCGCACGAATCTCGTAGCGAGCAGACATACAAAATCAGTTCGTTACAACATAAGTAATTATTTATTAAATTAAGAAAGTGACCACGTAGGGTCGGAACCACGTTCGACTCCGGAGTCACTGGATTCAGAGTCGTCGCCCCAATAAACATCAGCCCGTAACATAGGACTGGAACTACGATGCAAGGTCAGGATAGCACGCCGGAAGGTGATAACGGTTCCATCAGTCAAGACAATAACTGATTCAGGATAAAGCCGGACAGCAGTATTAGCAAAAAATTGTCGGTCCTTCCAAACAAAGTCTAGAGGGCTTTGTATCCAGAGCTGGGTACCGCGTCGACAAACTCTAGGACCAGCTCGATACAGGAAGTGAACGCCTTGCGGGATACGGGTAGCCGTTAACTGGCCAGCAAACTGGAAGACCAAGTCAGTTATTGGGACTAGTAGCATGATGACAACTAAACTAGCACCCTTACCAACCGCCACTTATATTGACGGTACCCGTCAATGGGGGGGAGAATGTTGGTAACCAAGGTTGCTCAACATGGGTCAAGAACTCAAACCACCCAACGCAACTGAGTTGCAAGTCATGTGGCTCAACATGAATCCACAATCAATGCAACTCATACAGCGACCAGGCGCACAGTAGCGGAGTCATCAGAACGCAACAACTGCAGACACGGCAAACTCACCGATGGAAAGACTGACGAACGCAATGGGCAGGCACGCCGAACCGTCCGACGAACGGTCAATGTCAAGTCAGCACACCCAAACGAGTAGATCAGCAAGACAGTGAAGTCATCACTAAAGCGATAATGCATCCCAAGACAATTATTTGCGCACTGTTTCCGGGTTAGTATTTAGTATTTAAGCTTGTACCAAATGATCAATAAAGTTAGTTATCAATTCAACCACATTCAGTGTACCACTTCTTTCGTGACTCAAACCCCCGCGCAGTGTCGTACAAGGCCTAGTCTGCAAGTCCGTAGATAACGCTACACCGTCGCGACTAGTTGTTCGTCCTGTCATTCCGCCTATCCAACACGGTTCTTAGCCCGTCCCTTGAAGGCCTGCCCAACACGGTTCTCAGACCGTCAGCCACCTCGTTGCAAAACACGGTTCCTAGCCCGTCAAGCAACAGCCACAAAATCCACCGCACAGCCTTCTGGAACAAGCCTCAACGGTTCCAAGGCGTCTCCGTGCCAATAGTACAATCAGTACGATTAGGCAGAAGACCCATCTGTGTGCCATCAACGTCGCATAGGCACAAACAGTTATGTTTTTAGTTTTACTTTAAATATGTAAAACGAAAATATAAATTAAATATGCAGATATTCGTTTTTAAGGTACATAAAAAAGTTTTACATCAAGCTTAATTTCATACATATATACATAAATGCAATTTTAATAAACATCCTGTTCAATCATATAAGTTCTTTTGACACACAATTAATTTCTTGGCCGAGAAATGATTTTTCGCCGAAAATCGTCTCGTCAATTAAGTACGCACACATACTCACTTGCTTACGAGTTGTGTTTACTCACACAATATTGTGCACTCTCTTTTTAGATTTTTACGCTCTCAACTTTGTGCGAGCGGAGAGAGCGAGATTTTCGTCACCACCAAAAAATGTGCTGCATATTGCAAAACGAATGTATGGCCGTTACTCATCTTAGAGATTATATTGGTCTTTGTTTAAACCCTTTATTTGAGTACATCGGTGGATGTCATACAATTTATATGTCTCATTACTTATGGGCACTTAACCAATTCGATATAGCCATGTCCGTCTGTCCGTCTGTCCGTCTGTCCGTCTGTCTGTCTGTATGAACGCTGAGATCTCGGAAACTATAAAAGCTAGAGGATTGGTATTTGGCATGAAGATTCTTGGAGTTCCTACGCAACGCAAGTTTGTTTCCAGAAGGGGCCACGCCCCCTCTAACGCCCACAATAGCTAATAAAGTTTTGCAGTTTTGTTGTGCTTATCAATATCTATCGAAATGTAGAAGAAATTTTTCAAATCGAACTATTCGTTAAAAAGTTATAGCTGATCAAAGTTTATATCTCCATCTCCCTCGCACTCACTTTATCCGAGTGACGGGTATTAGATAGTCGGGACACCAACCCGACTATAGCGTTCTCTCTTGTTTTTTTTTGGTATAATCCGAAGTAGGCACATTTTTAATTAACACGCCTCACAAGAAAATAGTTCTGGTTTTCATGTTTGTCGATGTCATATAGTTAAAAAGAATCCCGAAATCTGCGGGTAGTTGAGCCACAGTGGGGCATGTTACTTCATCTGGGTTAATATGTATTATAAAAGTCGCCCGTGTCTATCACGGCCGAGAATCCATAAGTCCGCCCACATCAGTTTCACACATCCAGCATTAAACGGATTCTGTACCAGGCCGATACTGTAAACATCGGAGCCCCAAAGCGAGCCCCGAGGTCCGCTAACATAAACACCAATTTCCGACAGAAATGCAGTTTCAAATTTAATTGCCAAATGTCATCATCCTATTTTTGCGACTCTCTTGTGTCATTCTCTTAATCAGTTTTTCTGAGATAAATCTCTTAAGCCGAGGTTTGATTATTGATCATCCAAGTCGAGTCCAGGCAGTCCGTTTTTGAGAATCGAATCGAGAAGTTCAAATAAGTAAAAAGTTAATAGCAGTGAGCAGTGAAAGAAGTTCGACCTATGAAACAATTGTAATAGTGAATAAGTGAAGTTAAAAAGTCATCCCCCCAAGAATACTCAACAAAATATTATTTTTAACTTTTCACCAAAATTTTTAATTTTCTCTCGAGTAACGTATAATAAAAAATACATCTTTTTAATCAGCTCACTAAGGAGAAATTATAAAGCAAGGCTTTAAAACGAAAGTCATAAAATTTTAAAGTGAAAAAAGAATTTGTGCGGCCAACAAAGTAAAAAGTTTATGTTATTCAAATAATAAGGAGGAAATTAATAAATAATAGAACGCTATAATCGGGTGCCCCGACTATCAGATACCCGTTACTCAGCTAAAGGGAGTGCGAGGGAGATGGAGATATAAAACTTTGATCGCGCATAACTTTTTAGCGAATGGTCCGATTTGAAAAATTTCTTCTATATTTCCATAGGTATTGATAAATACAATAAAAGGTGTGTGCGCCAGACACCTTTCAAAAAATGGCCTAAGGCGATTGTGGGCGTCGTAAATTTTATTTATTTATTTATTTAAAATCGTATAGGCTGAGAAAAAATTGCCGTAATGAATGAGCCGAACAATGTAGTGGAATAATTGGTCGTGCCAAAACAGGATTTGTCCATCACTCTGCTGTCGATGTTTTACGGGAATAGGTATTGCCGGTGAAATGATGACGAAATTTTACGAAACCTACTTTAAGATGAGCTTATAATATTATATGCAAATAAACAATGCTTCCGCCAAAAAAAAATTTTGAAGACATCCGAGAGCTTAAAGACGCCATTGCATGCTGCATTCGTTCTGTTGCTAAATGGGATCCAACCACTCAATTTTTTAAAACGCCTTTGGTACCGACTAACCTCACTGCGTTAATAAAAAAATGCGCCTACAGACTAATGGTACAGAGCATAAAAACACCCAAAAAAAAAAAAAAAAGAGCATAAAAACACAGAATGACGATAAAAAAATTAGTAAAAGATTTTTTAGTTTTATGGGAAACTGAAATTCCAATTTTTATAAACAAAAAAGCTTGTGAGGATCAGTCGAAAATAAACTTTCAGCAAAAAAGCTTTTTGATTATGTTGAAAAACAACTCAGAAAAGGCTCTCTACGGATTAAAAGATAAATTTGATTTAAATGCCTGAAACTCTTTGATTCAAAGTACACTTATCGCCCTGCAAATTTTTAATCGACGACGAGCTGGCGAAATGGAACGACTCACAATTGAGAACTATAACACTGGCCACGCAATTGAGGAAAATATGGACCGTGAATATTTCGCTTCCCTATCACAGGAATCACAAGAAATTGCCAACAAATATACTAGTCTAACAATTCGCGGAAAGCTAAATAGAACGGTTCCTGTGCTTCTTACGCCTTTTGATAAATTTGGTATAGATACTATTTTAACCCATTTTGTTTTTACAAATCGCTTAAGAATTAAAAAAACCCGCCCCTGGGAAGCCCTTTTTTTAATTTTTTATTTTAAAGAATTTTTTCCGAAAGTCCAAAGTCAAAAATGCGTTTTTCACCTAAAAAAATTGACTTTCGGCTTAAAAACAAAATATTTAAAGTTAAAAAATAAAAAAAAACGCTTCCCAGGGGGCGAGTTTTTTTAATGCAGAAAAATATGCGACAAATTTGAAAACGATCGGTTAAGCCGTTTAGAAATGCCGATGAACACGGACTTTCAAAACGTGGTTTCGAGAAAAACGCACTTAAAGATGCACTTACGTACCTAAAGTCTTAGAGGTTAGGGTACTAATTTTGGCATAACTTCTAAAGTTTTTGTCCGATTGACTTAAAACTTTTTTTTGTATAATCTTAAGATGTTAATCTACAAGAAAAAATATTTTAAAAAAAATCTAATTTTTTCTTTTGCAAGACCCTACCCCCCCTTAAAGTATAGAAAAAAGGCTGGCGTAAAAGAAACCAACATCTATATATTCAGCGTTGCTCATTGTGGCGTGTCCAATTTTAAAAATGTTTGCAAAAAGGTGTGGAGCTAGGTGTCCAATGGGGGTGCGTGTCATAACGACCGGTGTCATAGCGCCCGTGGGCCTTATGACACTTTTAAAAGTGTCATAACGCCCGCAACTTCTAAAAAATTCTAAAATGCATTTTGAGTTAATGAGAATACCGATAAAAGAATTATTGTTTGTTGTAAAGCGTATTCAGAAACAATGAGATTACCGAGAAGAGTAGTACCGTTTATTATGATACCTCTCAAGCTTTTTCATATTTTAGTCAGTTAATCACTGATCTTTAAATAACGTGGACGCGATATGGAGGCTGTTGAACCTTTCAAAAACAAAATTGTTGCTGGCTTTTGCAAAAATTCTATGTTCCGGTTCTGATTCAGAAGATGAAGATGTGGAAAATACTTTCCAGTTCAGCCAAATGGCTGACGTGCTAAAATGTATTATTTGCATTGATAGGCCGCGGGACGTAGTTTTTCTACCATGTAGGCACTTCAAAATATGCTTTGAATGCTTCAAAAATCTGGAACAGCGTTCAAAAAAATTGCGCGATTTTTTAGAAAAATAATTTTTGTCTGCGGTCTATTTAACAATTTATTGAAATACTTGTAAATGATTTTCAACTATCCGTCTGCAGTATGGGCAGAACAACAGCGCAACGTGTAAGAAGAAAACAGCAATACGAGCGCGGGAGAGCAGGAATAGTGCCTTCCCTGTCTTACACGTTGCGCTGTAGTTGCTTAATGCAAAGTCGCTAAACTAAAATCGCTGTCTGTACTAGTACGTCTTGCGATTAAAAATTTTTATTTTACCACTTCGTAAAGAATTGATGAAGCAATATGAGGATAATTTTTTTATTCGGAAACCGCGTGTATTCTGGCGTACAGAATTTTTCCAATTTTAAATTCTCTTAAAAAATACTTCATTTTAAATTAAAAATTTTTTTTAAATATTGTTCTGAAATATATTAAGATATGCCACAAAGTTGCATACCAAATATTAAAATAACTCAAATGAGTCTCAAGTGCTGCATAACAGAAAAATCGGAGCCTAATTAGGAAAATAATTTTAAAAAATTAAACGTAAGAGATAATAAAACCGGTCCTTATATTTCAATCCTCTAGCGAAAAAAACAGTTTCCACGTTTCACGTGGAATGATCCTGTTGTAACTTGTCTTATCCAATTAGTCTAATAGTACAATTATAATCATAACAATATTACCTAAAATTATTCTTAGTATGGGGCTTGAAAGATAAAGAGTGTATCTTTTAAAAATCTTGAACATCAAAACAAACCATGGTTTGCCTGTGGTACCTCCGGAAAGTTTGCCAATTTCAGCATTTTTCGAACTTTGAGGTCCTTGTGCTAAGAATCCTTGCGTCGGGAAACTTTTTGGAAAACGCAGTTTAACTTGGGAATTCGAAACGAATTCAACAATATAGCATCCATCGAGGTATTTTAGTCTTAGAATAAATCACATTTTTTTGTTTGTACAAAAAATTGTAGTGCAAGATATTGTGCTTGATTAGAGCCAGATCAACTACATACAATTATCACCGTTAAACAGAAATCATGATCATAAATGTTAGCCAAATTTAATAAATATGTAAGCCACTGGCACTCATTAACATTACTCACTATTTGTTAATGCGGTTATTCCACTAAATGGTTCGGCTCATTCATTAGAGAAATTTTTACGTAGGTGCGAGCAAGACAGATATAAGTCAGTTGCAATGAGCAATTGATGAGCAAAATTGTAAAAACCGATGGGCACTTTTGGTTTTTTTTTTTGGTATTTTAAAATACCTCCATACGGTACTACCTGTACCGATCAGCCATGAGCAAAATTGAAACTAAAAAGTACAATTTTGCTCATTCAGAGCTACTGTGAAATGGGATCCATAATAAAAATTGATTTGATGCTTTTTGGTTGAATTTTCAAACTTTTTGCGACTAATTAGCTGCTATAAACAAATAAGAACAATACAAAAGTTATTTTAGAGGCCTAATTACTCATTTCCAACTGTAATTTCTGCTACTCAAAAAGGTATGCGGTATATGGCTCTTATGTAAGCATTTCTATCGCGAGCATTTTCTATCGCGGAAGTCGCTATTTAGTGACGTCTAGAAGATGAAAACGATCGTCCGCGATATCGCATTCAGATCGCCGAAGTCACCCACGTCGGGAAGAAATGTTCCACTACGGCGACACTTCCCGAAGTCACTTCTGAGTGACTTCCAGAAGTGTAGCGAAATGTAACAGCTAGAAGGAAGCGTTTCCGACCCCATAAAGTATATATATTCTTGATCAGGATCACTAGCCGAGTCGATCTAGCCATGTCTGTCTGTCCGTCTGTCCGCCTGTCTGTCCGTCTGTATGAACGCTGAGATCTCGGAAACTATAAAAGCTACAGGATTGGTATTTGGCCTGAAGATTCTTGGAGTTCTTACGCCCCCTCTAGCGCCCACAATCGCTTATAACGATTTTACAAAATTTAAATATTTCCGAAAAGTACAAATGCAGTTTTATTGTGCTTAAAAATACCTATCGAAATGTAGAAGAAATTTTTTAAATCGGACCATTCGTTAAAAAGTTATGCCTGATCAAAGTTTATATCTCCATCTCCCTCGCACTCCCTTTAGCCGAGTGACGGGTATTAGATAGTCGGGACACCAACCCGACTATAGCGTTCTCTCTTGTTTTTCATTTTTATTCTTTCAACACATTTGTTGAAATATATAATTAGAAAAGCATTGCGGCATGTGAAAACGGTCCATAAGCTTGTAGGAAATGGTGTTGTATTATTTAATTTAATTCCAGGTCCGTGTTCAATTAAAATTTATTAATATTTGGTATTTACCTTTTATAATCAAATAAGTGGCGTATAGTTAAGTTTTCGGTTTGCCCAGAGTTTCCTTTAAACATCGTTTTCTCCAACCACTTTTATTTTTGATGTAAATAAATATTGAAGTTTTTTAATTTTCAACCGTACTCGGTGGTGTAATATTTAAAAATAACAGGTTTACTCCGCATTTCATCACAAACACAGAAATTCAGAATAATTCGCACTGATCACAAAGAAATCTCGAAACAAACGGACGCTTGAATTCAAAACACAAAGTGCGTAGGTCGCAGAAAAAAAGGGTAGTTTTCAGGTATAAAGAGACGAGCCATGAACGGACGTACCCCAAAAACTTCAAAAAAATAAAACCAAATTCCTTTATATCTTCATTTTAACTTCTAGAAGTTAATTAGAAGATAGTTTTTTTCCACTGGTTTTGTTTTTGTAAAATGTGTTCTATCCCCTTTTTATCTTCCAGAAGTGTCTCAGAAGTTACTTCTTCACGATCGCAACCCATTTTAGGTAGTCAAATGTTTTCTATCGTCCAGAAGTGCCTTAGAAGTTACTTCGCCACGATCGCGACCCTTTTTGTTTTTGTAAAATGTGTTCTATCGTATTTCCATCCCCCAGAAGTGACTTCTTCGCGATAGATGAATATTTTGATTTTGTAAAATGTGTTCTGTCGTGTTTCTATCTTCCAGAAGTTACTAAGAAGTGTCTTCTGGACGATGGGCGATAGAAATATCACCTCTTTGCTTGCGGGGCTTGTGGTGTCCCATAAAGTTTGCAGGTCTGTATATTTGCATATCTTCTACATTTAACAGAAAGGTATACGTAGCTAAATGTTTTCTGAGCTAGTACCTCTTAAAGCCATTGGACACCTAGCTCCACACCTTTCCGCAAACATTTTTATACCCGTTACTCGTCTGTCTGTCCGTCCGTATGAACTCTGAGATCTTGGAAACTATAAAAGCTAGAAGATTGGCATTTTGCATGCAGGTCCTTGGAGTTCCTACGCAGCGCAAGTTTGTTTCAAAAGGGTATCACGCCCCCTCTAACGCCCATAATCGTTTATATACGATTTTAAAAATTGAAATATTTCGGAAAAGTAAAAATGCAGTTTTATTGTATTTATCAATACCTATCGAAGTGTAAAAAAAATTTTTCAAATCGGACCATTCGTTAAAAGTTATGCGTGATCAAAGTTTTATGTCTCCATCTCCCTCGCACTCCCTTTAGCTGAGTAACGGGTATCTGATAGTCGGGGCAGCCCACTCTCTCTTGTTAAAATTGGACACGCCTAAGAGCTTACAATGAGCAACGCTGAATATATAGATGTTTGTTATTTTTACGCCAGCCTTTTTTCTATACTTTAAAATAGTATCTATACAAAATTTATCAAAAGGCGTAAGAAGCGTTCTATTCAGCTTTCCGCGAGTTGTTAGACGTGTATATTTGTTGGCAATTTCTTGTGATTCCTGTGATAGGGAAGCGAAATTTTCAAGGTCCATATTTTCTCAATTGCGTGGCCAGTGTTATAGTTCTCAATTGGGAGTCGTTCCATTTCGCCAGCTCGTCGTCGATTAGAAATTTGCAGGGCGATAAGTGTACTTTGAATCAAAGAGTTCCAGGCATTTACATAAATCAAATTTATCTTCTGAGTTGTTTTTTGACATAATCAAAAAGCTTTTTAATATCATCCTTAGATGGAAGAATGTACAATACATATACAATACATATTTGAAAGTAGAAAAAACCCTTCAGTTCCAGGTGTCACTTTTCACTCGGTAATCACCAGGTGAATCCCCGAGGACCTGTCATTTGTACCTCAGGACGCACCGAGGACATAAAGAAAATTAATTATAATTAACTTGGAAACAATTTGCCTTTGCTTACGGAGTTTGTACCAGTTTTCCCTATTTTCTTGCATTGCACTATGGGAAAATATTGAGTTTTTGAGGCATAAACTCCAGTTTTTATACCTTTGCAGAGGGTATTATGATTTCAGTCAAAAGTTTGCAACGCAGTGAAGGAGACGTTTCCGACCCTATAAAGTTTATACATTCTTGATCAGGATCAATAGGGGAGTCGATTTAGCCATGTCCGTCTGTCACTCTGTCTGTCCATCCGTCTGTATCTTTCTACGCAAACTAGTCTCTCAGTTTTAAAGCTATCGGGCTAAAACTTTCCCAAAAGTCTTCTTTATTTTGCAGGTAGTATATAAGTCGGATCGAGCCGGATCGGACAACTATATCCTATAGCTCTTATAGGAATAATCGGGGAAAAAAATGTAAATAAATAATATCTTGGTTGTTTTTGAACATAGAACTACTACTTTTGAAAATACCATTTTTAATCTAATTCTGAATTTCGAAAAAAATTTTATCAAAATCGGACGACTATATCATATAGCTGCTATTAGAACGATCAGAAAATTAATGGGAATATGATAGGAAATAAATTATTGCTTCATTGGTTTTTATTGTACTCTCTTCTATGACACTTTTTAAATATTTTCGAATTTCGATTTTAATTTTATCAATATCGGACTACTATATATATCTGCCATAGGGATCGTTCCTTAAATTAGTAAATTAGTGTGAAATAATAGGAAATTTAACATTTTTGATATTTGTAAATTAA
>JBAMCJ010002242.1:0-68035 GCA_037075205.1 Drosophila prostipennis | reverse complement strand
GGTATAGGCAGGGACCCATAGGTTTCTCATTCAATAAATATTATATCCGAAGCTTGAAAACCTGCGTGTCTATTAAATCCCATTCCCGTGTACATTTTTGGGTGATAGCAGCCAGGCGCCAAGCCTCTGCTCCCACTAGTGTCTAGCTACCCCTTCCCACGTGCATCTCTCGGTGATCGCAGCCAGGCGCCAAGCCTCTGCTCCCACTGGTGTACCATTTCCCGGTTTCCGTGTACATTCTTGGGTGATAGCAGCCAGGCGCCAAGCCTCTGCTCCCACTAGTGTATCGCTACCTACTCCCACGTGCATCCTTCGGTGATCGCAGCCAGGCGCCAAGCCTCTGCTCCCACTGGTGTACTATTTCCCGGTTCCTGTGTGCATTTTTGGGTGATAGCAGCCAGGCGCCAAGCCTCTGCTCCCACTAGTGTATCGCTACCCACCCCCACGTGCATCCTTCGGTGATCGCAGCCAGGCGCCAAGCCTCTGCTCCCACTGGTGTACCATTTCCCGGGTCCCGTGTACATTTTGGGTGATAGCAGCCAGGCGCCAAGCCTCTGCTCCCACTAGTGTATCGCTACCCATCCCCACGTGCATCCTTCGGTGATCGCAGCCAGGCGCCAAGCCTCTGCCCCGCTGGTGTATCATTTCCCGGTTCCGCGTACATTTTTGGGTGACAGCAGCCAGGCGCCAAGCCTCTGCTCCCACTGGTGTACCATTACCGACGACCCACCCGGTTGTTTTCCCAAAATCTCCCTCTACGAGCCCGATTACATAAGCCTAACGTGAGCCCGACGACTTCCACCTTTGAGTCGGCTCACCCTCTACAAAATTTCCAAAGTCCCCAACTTATAAATTTTTCTGTAAGCGACCCTGGTCGGACTGAGCCATATCCCAGCCAGGAAACTACGTTACAGTTGAAAACAGTTCGTTACATATTCTTGATCACGATCAATAGCCGAGTCGATCTAGCCATGTCCGTCTGTATGTCTGTTTCAATACCATCTGCGAGCTCAGTTTAAAAGTTAGCGATTTGAAACGATCCTTAAAAAAAATCCTAAAAATGTTCTACCTATGGGGTTTGAAAGATAAAGAGTGTATCTTTTAAAAAACTTTAACATCGAATCAAACCATGAATCCGTTTGCCTCTGAGAGCTCCGGAAAATGGGCCAATTTCAGCATTTTTCGAACTTTGAGGTCCTTTTGCTAAGAATCCTTGCGTCCTTTTTGGAAAACGCAGTTTAACTTGGGAATTCGTAACGAATCCAAAAGTATATCATCCATCGAGGTAAATTTAAAAAGCATTAAAAATGCTGCACAGTGTAATTATTATAATTATAATCATTATTATTAAATTTCATTTAGATAGATGAAAATATTATTATCGATTCTAAGTTTTTTAAAAATACTAACAAGTAAAGATAAATGTGAGAACAAGGTTTTTGGTTTTGGTGTACATCATAGGATTCTGGAATATTATAAGTTGGTGATTTTTTCTTTACAAATGTTATAATCGGGGGTGCCACAGAAATCACGCAGCACATAAGCGGTCTGATATTGATGCTATTCAGAAACTCAGCTCTCTGAAATGATCTATTACTACACCACTGCCTGCTAAAAGGAATAGGATTTCAAATACTAAAAGGAATAAGATTTCAAATACATTAAAGGCAGTTTTCCACTATGCGGTTTTTTCGGTATTTTTCGGTATTTTTGATTGACAACGCGATAGGCGGACGGGAGGTGTTTCCATTGGCAAACGCGTCTGAAACAGCTGTTCTGTTATTGTCATTTGCGAGCTAAAGTCAACAATGGATTTAACACAATAAATATGTGTGGACAAATTGCCCAAATGCTGGAAGCAAGCACCACATCCCACGCTCTGCTGCTAAAGGCAATATCGTCAAGGAGAGTTTGGACATACGTAAGCTGGAAAACAAACAAGTAATATTATTGTTAAATTACCATTTATATACATATGTATGCCTAGAAACGAAATGGGACCTTTTTTTGAGACTAACGTGCAGCAAAATTCAGACGAGTTCTTTAAGGAATCCTTTCGCGTAGACAGGAACTCATTTCAGAAGCTGGTGGAGCTGCTGCCAGGCCTGGCAAAAAAAGACACAGTCTTTCGACGAGCCATTCCATTGGATAAACGGATTGCTGTTGCTCTCTATACGCTTGGGTCATCCGCAGAATACAGAACTATTGGCAGATTATTCGGCATATCAACCACCATGGTATGCAAAATAGTCAACGAATTCTGTGTCGAAGTCATAATAGTAATGGCTCCCGAATACTTGTCCCCAAACTTTTTGACCGAAGAGAAGGTTCAAGAATGTGTGGAAGGATTTGAGAAACTAGGATTCCCACAATGTTTTGGAGCTATGGGTAAGGTCTATATAATTATTTCATGCAATTTAATGATTGTTTATTTCTTTTCAGATGGTTGTCATATCGAAATACGGCCGAGAGGCAAGGATGCAACTCCTGGTATATGTGGGTGTTCTTCCGAACACCTCGAAGTTCTTCGTCCATGTTCTCCTCCCACAAATACAGGAGGAACTCGGTGGCATCTGTTGTCCACAGCATTTTTCTTTTTTCTGTGAAGAGAATTCTTTAATATAAACTATTAAATAATTAAAAACAAACAAATTACCTGTTCCGTTTTCCATTTTGCCGGATTTTATGTTGACAATCAGCTGTTTTGGGCCATCCCTGGTCAATAGTGCTGGTAAATGGTGGTGGAAAATACCACAAATTTCACTTTCCAGCCCTGTAACGCGACAATTTTCCACCCTCCCCTCCCCACCCCTCGCCTACAAGTTTTTGTATGAGATTTGGTCGTGTTCAATGACCAGAGGGCATAAAAGCCAACTTATCATTTTCCCGCTGGGTTACGCTCGTTATCATTGCATTCAAAAAACGAATTGTGGCACACACACCTATATCCTTAACAAAATTGACCATTTTTTGGGGTATTTTAGAGAATTTTTTTTTGTGTGTACATATAATCTTTTGAGATTTTTTAAAAACATATAATAAATGAATGTGATCCATGAAAAAGTGATGAATTTTTATACTTTCTATCAGTTACAATGTTATCAATGTAATTTTAATTTCCGCACATATATATTTGTTTGTAAATTGGAATTTGTTTTTTTTTTAATTTCGATGCCTACGATTCCACGATGCCACGATGCCAGATTTGACAGTTGGAATTGGCATCGCTGAGTAGTAATCGATTATATATTTTTTTCTTACTCGTGCAGGTCTCTGGTACACACACGAAAATATTGGCATCCCATACAAAAGTAGCGAAGTAACTTAATATTTTCCGATTCCACATTTGATCGATATTTATTAATTTTAAACCCGACAAATTTTGCATTAAATAAATAATTTAATACAATTTAAATTCAATTCAGGGACCAAAATAACAAAAAATGTATTTTTTAACCACAATAGCAACCACCCTATCGCTAAAAACAATTGATTTACACCAAAAATATTTAAGCAATTAATGGTCTTCACCTTTCTTTCAATTTCAAAAGTTTATATTGAATGAACAATGTTTTGAATGAAATGGAAACATTTGTACGAAGTAACTTATTTTATTATATATTATACTAGCTACATATGTATACCAGGAGCGACTTCGTTCGCTTAAAATTAGTTTGAAATTCGGTTATCAGGACTTTCTTATTGGCGCGTTTTTTGTGTAAACAACCTTTTTAGAAGGTCCTTCAGGAGCGAGAATCAGAAGGCTTGTGGCAGAGCTAAATAATAAACTAGCTATACCCAGAGCGACTTTGTTCGCTTAAAATTAGTTTGGAGTACGGTTGTCAGGACTTTCTTATTGGCGCGTTTTTTGGAAAACCTTAGTGTAAGCAACCTTTTTAGAAGATCCTTCAAGAGCGAGAATCAGAAAGCTTGTGGCCCAACTAGCAAGGTGGGCCGCAGGTTCGCCCGCGGAAATTAAGATAGAAAATATGTATGTATGTATGTAGAATAGCTACATATATTCCATACCTTTAGCTTTATATTAATAAAGACAGGTGGGGGACGCCGTGAATTAAATTGTTTAAACATTTGCATTTGTTTAAACAATATGAGGCACGTGTAATAAAAAGCGTGAGAATCAATTGGTTTGAATTTTTAATGTTCTTTTAATATTATCAATGCGATTTTAATTTTAAATCACAAAAATCGGTTACAAAATGTCTTAAATCTGTTGTGGAAATGTAAATTAAATATTGTTTTAGCAAAAGGATATCAGTATTATCTTGAATTTTTGGATATACATATTTCGTGCGTGTGTGTGTACATAGCAGAGCGAATGATTGTTCACTTTTGGTTTTTTACAAATCCAAAGTTTGTTGATAACTCAACATTTGAAAACAACAGAAAAGATTTGCAATATAATCGATTTTTTAACCGCGCATTTTAAATTTTTTGGGACTGGTATTTTCATTTTTCCCCTTGCGCGGTCACACTTAAAATGCTACATACACACATTTACGACTTTATGCAAAGTGCGCCAGCAGAACATACATACATACATATGTGGAGGCCGTGACGTCACACAAAACAAAATTGGAAAATATTGGGGACTTGGTTAAGGATTTCCAAAAAATTTAAATGCAGTTAGTTGCGGCTATGCCATAAGATTATGATCATAACATTTTTAAACCATTTTAACAACATTTATAACAGAGAAATGTCAAAAGAAAGAATTTAAAAAAAACGAATCGAATTTTTGGGCACTTTGGGGTCGTTTATTGTTTTAATTTGTACCTCACACACGTCTCCTAATTATTTCAGAATTATGTTGATTTTTCTAGATTTTTATGTCAATCCGCTCTGGTAGGAATTTACCACTGACCCATTTTTTATTGGAACACTTATATTGGTTTAGATGGATGTGTTCTAAGTAAAAGTAGTGTATTTTTATACTTTCTATCAGTTACAATGTTATCAATGCAATTTTAATTTGCGCACACAAATGTCTACGTGTTTGTAAATTGAAATTTGTTGTTTTGAATGAAACGAAAACATTTCTTCACACACGAATAGATGAAACATCGATGTTTTAAACAAATTATTATTTTTTTATTTTTAACTAAATAATTAGAATAATATAGCCCAACTGAAAAACTTTTATAGTTCATAAAAAAAACCCTTTATTCGGCAACAAAATTAAAAAAAAATTTATCAATAATATTTAAGTTATCAGCATATTTTATATTATAGCATACATTATAGTATCATAGGATAGTACTATGAAAAGCCCAATCCACTGCCTCTTCCCTCCTAAGCCACCAATACAGTATACAGTGGCGGATCTAGGAATTGGCTTGGGGGATGTTTTCAAAACAAATTTTTTGTTGCATACTTTTTTGATTGCAAATTTTCTTGAATTTTTGACCCGAGGTGATGGTGATTTCTAACCCCCGTGAATCCGCGCATAACAGTAAATAACTTAAATTAAAAACACATTTTTCGCTTACATGCCTTCCACTGTTTCTTTAAAATCGGTGATATGTCTAAAACATCGATTGTCGCCATAAATCATCGATGTTTCTAAAAAATTGTAAGACATCGATGCATCGATGTTTTCATCGATGTTTCTCCACCTCTACCTCCCGTACCCCACACTCCGCTCTTACTACGCGTCAGTCAAAATTGTGAACAAAACGATATGTGTGCTGTTTTTGCCATTTATGGTAGGTAGGTAGAAGTGGTGAGGTCCTCTCTGAGGACCTCCAAGTAGAGCTGAGCTCCGTTTTGATCCACACCCTCGTAAATTGTTGTGTCCGCGTTCTCTTTAGTACCTGCGTCATTTAGAAAACCTAGGATTGCAGTTATTCTCTGCTTTCCTATTTCTCCCAATGATTCCAGCTGATAGGCCCCGAAGTATCTCGCCCTGATACGGTTTAGTGCTGAGCAATGACACATTATGTGCTCAGGTGTCTCCTGTGTGTCTGTTTCTTTGCAGCTTCTGCAATTAGCGTTGTACGGAAGCCCCATCTTTATGGCTTGCGTGCCAATGGCCCAGTGGCTTGTGATGAGTGCCGTGATCCTTCTAATATCCCTTTTACTTTTGGTTATTAGCTCTCGAGTTCTCTTGCTATTGACGGTTGGCCAGCAGAGTTTTGATCTCCTGAGACCCTGCTCTTCCGACCAACTTTTACTAGCTTGTGTTTTGTAGTGTTCGTGAATCCTTGTTTGGACTGTATTTAGGAATTCAGGTAGACTAGTTGTATAGGAGTCGTCTGCCGACCCTATTCGTGCAAGTTCATCCGCCTTTTTGTTTCCTGGTATATTATTGTGCCCTGGCACCCATGTTATCTGTACATTCTTGTTTGTTGCTAGTATGTTAAGATCCGACTTACAATCGGCTACTAGTGTCGAGTTGGTTCTTGCTGCTGCGAGAGATTTGAAAGCCGCTTGGCTATCAGAGTATATCCTTACCTTTGTATTGCTGAATCGAAAGCTTGGCTGCTTCTAAAATAGCAAGTACCTCATTCTGAAAAACTGTCGCTGATTCTGGGAGGTGGAATTTCGATCCTATCCCCCTACACCGAAGTCCATCTTGGAGCCGTCAGTGTAGAGCAGCGGTCGGCACACACATACGTTGACATTTTGTTTTATATTTGTGTGAGTAATTTGCACTGGGCAGCTCATCGATGTGTGTGTGCAGACCGCTGTTCTACAGTGTACGTAAGCGAGCAGCGTTTGGGAGAACAAAACCCTATGCTCACTTAATAGGACGCTGCCGACCGCTGGTGTAGAGTGATACCTCATCTTGTCCGGGTACTCTGTCATTCTCCCAGTCTTCCCTCGATGGAAAGGTAGTCGTGAATCCGTTTCCAAATCGTATCTCCGCTGTCATATAATCCGTTTAGTTCTTTGCCAGATAGTTGCTGTCCTCTAAGATACGGCAGTGCCCTGTGTGGTAGCCTTTCCAGCATTTACTTACCTTCAGTCTGGCCGCACTCTGCGCTGCCGTATCCATTATGAAAAGTTCTATAGGCATTATATCCAGAATAGTGTTCAACGCGGCAGCCGGGCATGATCTTAATGCCCCTTTAGCCCCTGCGAAAGCTGATCTCTGTATTCTTGTCAGCTTGGTAGTATTGTATGCTCTTGTCAGGGCTGGCCACCAGACTATTTTATTATGATGGACGTTGATGCACTTCGAGCAGTACAAACAAGTGGCCCAACGATACCAAGCACGTGCTTGTTACGCGCGGGACCCTTTATAAATTAGGGCAAAAATGCGAGTTCGCGAGGAAAATACATGAAACAAATAGAGAAAGGCTACAACTAAGTTTGAAGCAAATGAGATAAAATTTTAGTTTTTAGTACAGGGATAGGGGTGCATGTCATAACGCCCGGTGACATAGCGCCCGCGGGCGCTATGTCACACTAAACAGTGTCATAAGGCCCGTGGGCCTTATGACACTTTTACGAGTGTCATAACGCCCTTTCAAAAAATGTCATAGTGCCCACGGGCGTTATGACACTTTTAAAAGTGTCATAACGCCCGCAACTTCAAAAAAAATTTTAAAATGCATTTTGAGTTAATGAGAATACCGATAAGAGAATTACTGTTTGTTATGTTGTAAAGCTCATTCAGAATCAATGAGATTATCGAGAAGAGAAGTACCGTTTATTATGATACCTCTCAAGCTTTTTCATATTTTAGTCAGTTAATCACTGATTTTTGAACAACGTGGACGCGATATGGAGGCTGTTGAACCTTTCGAATACAAAATTGTTGCTGGCTTTCGCAAAAATTCTATGTTCCAGTTCTGATTCAGAAGATGAAGATGTGGAAAGCACTTTCCAGTTCAGCCAAATGTCTTACGTGCTAAAATGTATTATTTGCGTTTTTCTAAGTATGCACTTCAAAATATGCTTTGACTGCTTCAAAAATCTGGAACAGCGTTCAAAAAACCTTCTATTGCTGTGCCCATACTGCAGACGGATAGTTGAAAATCATTTACAAGTATTTCAATAACTTGTTGAATAGACCGCAAGCAAAAATTTTTTTTCTAAAAAATCGCGCGATTTCTTAGAAAAAAAATTTTTGGCTGCGGTGCTTTTTATGGGTCCCCATATTTAACTGTCAGCTCATTACTCATTGCTACATTATTCTTCAATACTATATGTTACTCGCATTTATAAGAATTTTTATAAAATGTTAAATAGGGCGCAGACAAACATTCATTATTATATTATATTATATTATATAGAGAAATATGTTACTCGCATTTACAAGAATTTCAACAAAATGTTAAATAGGGCGCAGACCAAATTTTGTTTGAATAAAGGTGCAAGCCGCATTATTGTTTAATGCACGCACTCAAGCTGAATACGACTTCTTTACTTATATAAATAATAGTTAAATATATTTTCCCTGAGGGCGTTATGTCACTTTCCTGTGTGTCATAAGGCCCTCAAAAAAACTGACATAGCGACTGCGGGCGTTATGACACTTTTGAGTATGTCATAAGGCCCACGGGCCTTAAGACACTTTTGAGTGCGTCATAACGCCCGCGGGCCTTATGACACCGGGCGTTATGACATGCACCCACCTCATCATCCCTCATCTGCTCCGTCTGCAAAAGCAAATCAATGTCGCACGGGTCTGCTCCAACAATTCCAACAAGTTTATCAACTTCGGGAAGTACTTTCACGGATTCAATCGGGTTTTCAGGTGTACAAGGTTCAATCGGTTTTTCAGGTCCCCAAGGTATCTTAGGTTCAATCGGGTTTTCAGGTGTACAAGGTTCAATCGGTTTTTCAGGTCCACAAGGTATCTTAGGTTCAATCGGATTTTTAATCATAGACGGTGTCACACACGGATCGGAAACTTCTTCAACCAAGTCATTAGATAACAACTCCGTCTGCCTAATTATGAATAATTAAAACTTTCTAACTCAAGGGACCAACGGGCAATTGATGGATTTTTTACTCAAGGTTTGAACCAAGGAACTGCAGTCTGTTACAATTAGAAAAGGCTTGTGTTCCAAGTATATACGGAAGCGACGTAAAGCATATATAATTACCAATGTTTCAAGTTCGAAGCTGTGGTAACGAGACTCGGCTGCGGTGGCTTTTCTTGAGTAAAAGAAAAGGGGGTGAAGCTTTTTATCTAACTGTTTCTGCAATAATACCGCCCCAAACCCATGACAGCTTGCATCTGTATGCAATTCCGTTTCGTAATGGGGGTTGAAAATTGACAGGACTGGCGGATTCGACAATGCTGTTCTTAACTCCACAAAAGCATTTCTTTCGGCATCTGACATTGGAAAGGGCCCTCCTTTTTTTAATAGGTCGGTTAAGGGCTTTGCCACGCGTGAGAAATTAGGGACAAACTTACGAAAATACGAGAATAAACCGAGACAAGAATGCAACGCTTTACTGTTGAGTGGTTCCGGATATAGTTTGATCGCTCTCAAATGAGTATCGTTAGGCAAAATCCCTGAGCGCTAACATCGTAACCTAAGTAATCAATACGTTTTTGCATGAAGCTACTTTTTTTTAAATTTATTTCGAGGCTAAACTTAACAAGAATACTCAGCAACGTAGCTAGTACCTTTTGATGCTCATCTACAGTATTCGATGCCAGAATTATATCATCCATATACAACACCTATGTGGTGGAAACCACTCTTAAGATCTATAACGGAAAAGACCGATTTACCTTCGAGGTATTCTAAGCAATCTTCTATAAGCGGTAAAGGAAAATTGTCATGAACTGTCTTCTTATTCAACCCACGGTAGTCAACACACATTCTTATATTTCCATCTTTCTTTTTAACTAGTACCACAGCCGAAGCATATGGGGAGTTACTTGGGCGAATTATTTTATCGGCCAATAAATTATTAACTGTATTAGAAACAATCTCTCTTTTTATGATATGACAATCTTCTAGGGGCACAGTGAAACGGGGTTGTTTCAGTAAGACGAATGCACATTTTGAATCTTGGCGAGCTACAACTTTTTGAAAACTTATTAACGTAATGGCTTGCTATAATATCCCGGCACTCCTGCATTCGAACACAACCAAACTCATCGCCTACGATTGCAACACTATCAGTCGACACCACCTCGTTCATCCATTCATGAAACACCTCAGTCTTCACCGGGGATACAATTGTGTTTACAACTAAACATTGATCTTTTTGCTTATTTAAACTATGGCAAGGTATGTTTTTAAAGTTTGACTTCTTAGTAAATAGGGATGCACAGTATAAATTGGAAGCCACCGCAACAGTATTGTTTAGTGAGTTATTATTTTCATATTTTGGTACAGTTTTACGTATTACTAACTTAAGTGACAATAGTTTCAATACATCTCTGCCTAATAACAACGGCGTCGGTAATATAAGACTAGGAATAACAAAAGCTTCAATTCTGTAGTATTTTTCTTTAAACATAAGTATCAATTTAACTTTTCCAATTATTATAATGTTTTGTCCGCTAAGGCCACGGAAACGACTATCTCCTAGGTTTTCATAATTAGTAGCTTGCGGTATAACTTCTTTACTTATAAAACTCACGGGGCTTCCGGTATCTAGTAATGCAAAAATTTTATCAATATCAATGCATCCCTGTTTACTAGGTAATTTAATGCTTACTAGTTGAATAAACGAAGTTCCGCCGACAGAATCGTCTTCCTCTTCCTTCTTGTTACTGGTACACAAAGCTGCTGTTCGTATACGCTTCGGGCACTCCCGGAACTGGTGCCCAGTCTCAAAGCAATGGAAGCATCCTCCCTCTGGCCGCCTCGGTTTCTTGCATTGATTGCTAAAATGTCCCATTGAGCGGCAATTAAAGCACCTTATTTTGGCGTCTGCATTTCGAGCATCGGAAATGTTTGCGGAAGATGACTGCCGCAAAGGTACAGCCATGCGTGAGACTTGTGGTTTTCGTTTAAACTCGGCATGTACGATCTGATAACGCATCATTTTCTCACGCAGCTCATCGAGAGAAACACAGTAATACAACGGTGCTGCGCAGCCGGTGTGATCCTGCAAGCCATCCACAATGTATTTTATAACGTCCATGTCCTCGAACGTCCCTTGTCCAGCAATATTACGCATAGCAATAAAATATTTTAGCAGCGATTCGCCTTTAAGGATTGAGCGACTCTGCAACTGCTTTGCAACTTCATGGTTCGTCATTTGGAACCCAAAAACTTTTAGTAGGCACTCGCTCAGTTCCTTCCAGGTGGTGGTTTTTTCGTACATCGTGTATGAACAGGCCGACCCCTGCAGCTTGCGATTACCCAGTAGCCAACGCTGGGAGTCGCTCAAACCATGTGTAGCAGCAGCCAAGTCCATCTCACGGATCCATGCATGAACGCCAACGTGATCATCTCCAGAGAAATTTCGCAAGGTTGATTCTATGTCCTTTATGTCAATGGTGAGTTTTCGGTCCACGGTGCCGCTCTCTAAAGCGGCCACATGCACATTCAACTCGGCAAGTTCTTTCCGGGCTCTGTACAGGGTCATCTGGTTCAGAATTTCGGCCATTTCGTCCATTTCGTCGGGATTGCGGTCGTCCCCTCCTGGCACACTCTCAGCTGCATTATCGGCATCCTTATCCGATTTCTCAGTAACATTGTCCAACTCCATGGTAGATGTTGGCTGTAAGGCTTTTACCATCGCCCGCAGCTGCTGTATGGCCTCTGTGCCGGTCACTGGTACATTTTTTGCAATTAGCACGCTCATTAGTTCATCCTTTGTCAGGATCAATATATCAGAATATTTCATCCCGATAAGATCTGGGGCAAACTCCACACCTGATTTGGAATCACATTTATTTATTCGATTTTAAAAAGCCACTAGGATGGGCTTCGTTGTATTTAATTAGTTTTTTCGCTCTACAAAGCGTGTTCTTTTACCAAAAGCCGGTCAAAAGGTGACCGTTCTCTCATTTCCTCTTAAAACCTAAAAGTGACATTTATGTGTGACCATTTATCACATCATTTATCGATTATAAATATATACACAATTCACACTTAAAGCTAATATTAACTAGATGTTTACAATTTATTTATTAATTTGGAATGGCTCGGAATAAAGACCACTTGGAACGTTGGATAACACAAATGGCCAAAATGATCTCATGCATAAAGCCCATTTTGCGGGTTATGTATGAGAAATGCTGGAATGCGCGGGAATTCGCATGTATGTATGTGTAAATGTATGTTGAATATGTTGAATAGGAAAAAACACACTGAGACTCAAAAGTTATTTCACGTCGGCTTTGGGAATTTATTTAATATATATTTATGGATGGCCGACGGAAATACTTCGATGTTCGGGATGGGGTGTAGTGATGTAGAAAAATATGTGTGGATGTATGGATGTAATATATGTGTAATGTATGTATGTGGAATATGTAATTTGTATATGTATAATATGTGGGGTATGTATATGTATAATATATGTAATAATATATATATAAGATATGGAGTATATATGTATTAGTGTTGGGTTGTTCATGAGTGAGTGAACAAAAAAGAGTCGCTCACCTCAGTGAGTGAGTGAACAAGTTCACAACTATTGATCACTGCTCACTCACTTGTTCAGTTGCTCACTTACTCACTTGCTCACTCACATGTTCAGTTGCTCACTTGCTGACTCGCTCACACTTGTTCAGTTGTTTACTTGCTCACTAACTCCGTTCAGTTCAGTTCTATTCTCATTTATAAGTCCACAAGTTCGTAGCACGATCATGATTTTTTTCTAGTGACACTAACCTAAATTTTGACTAACTAACTGTATTTATTTAAAAAAGTAAAAATTTAGTAAGCAACTGAAGAATTTACAATTTGCAAATTTGAACAAGTGAGGAACTGAACATGTGAGCAACTAAACAAGTGAGTTACTCACTGAACAACTGAGTTACTCACTGAACAACTGAGTTACTCACTGAACAACTGAGTTACTCACTGAACAACTGAGTTCCTCACTGAACAAGTGAGTGAGCCAAGTTAGTGAGTTGATTCATTCACTTAAAAGTGAGCAACTGATCTTGTTCACTAAGGTGAACACTGTTTACCCAACACTAATATGTATTCAATATGGCGGAAAATTTTTATTTTAAATTTTGCCGGCGGGTATGTGTTGTAAATTTTCGATTTATTGTGGACTGTATTTGGATTTGGATTTTTGAATAATGTATGCAAATATTTGTCACAGCGGATATACAATAAAAAATCAATATCAAAAATATTTGTGGGCCTAAATTGGCGGAACACTTAATTTTTCGGTTCCCTTTTTGTGGGAAATTAATTTGAATTTAATTTATTTTTCACTGCTCACTGACTTTTTTTCTCACTGTACGCTTGCCTTTTTATTTGCACACTTTTATTTGGATTACTATTTTTTAATTTCTTCGATTTGATGTTGGATGTAATTTTTACTGGATGTACGGCCAAATGCGAATATGAAACTTGTACATCAATTTGCACACGAAAAGGAAAATGGAAAATAGGCAATATGGCCGCACGTTGAAAGAGATGAAGAAATAAAAGATAAAAAATAACGGAATTGGAATTGTAATTTACTAACTCCGTTAATACAAATTATACAAATTAATAAATTGGCACTTATCTGGCTCGAATGGATCAAAAAATGTACGTGGGGGGCGTCGCAAAATGTTCCTCAAAAATAGAAGGCAGCTTCTGAACGTTGCGGCTGTGGCAAATAGCTGGTGGCCAGCTGTGGGGAGAAATGGAGAAAACACTCGGCGACTTTTTCGATGGTTAGCGCGGACCGGTCGGTGGTTCCCTTTTAGCACTGATTCCCTTAGAGCTTTAGAGACGCACATCTTCCACGTTGCAACATCCTCGCTGCCTGCTCTGTGTGGTATGTTCCTTTATGGGTGTCACCTTCCATCACGTAGTCCGGGTATTTTTGCGATTGGGTCCTTATCTTTTCGCATATTTCCATAATCCAGCTGCACGCTGCCGAAGCTTCCGCCGCCGATGTTTCTTTGATGCCACGAAGCGTATCTGGTAGTGGCTGTCTTGACAGGGCGTCCGCCACCACGTTGAGCTGGCCTTTCCAGTACGCTATCTCGAAGTCGTACTGCTGCAACTCCAGGGCCCATCTGGCGATCCTTCCTGAAGGGCTCTCAATGCTGTTTAGCCACTTCAGGGCGATATGGTCGGTTACTACTTTAAAGTGGTAACCTTACAGATATGGCTTTAGCTTTCGGATCGCCCAGACGATTGCCAGGCATTCCTTCTCGGTCGTCGAGTAAATCTTTTCGGCGCCGTTGAGCGTTCGGCTTGAGTAAGAGATTACCTTTTCACCTTTTTCCGTTTCCTGGGTCAGTATTGCCCCAAAACCGTAGTCGCTCGCGTCCGTTTGCAGGGTGAACGGTTTGTCGAAGTCCGGGCAAGCCAGTACGGGATCTTCAACGAGTCTTGCTTTGACATCTTCGAATGCCATCTGATGTTCTGGTGTCCACACCCACTTGTTGCCCTTGCGTAGCAAATCGTTGAGGGGTTTGACTATTTTTCCGTAGTCTGGCACAAAGCGCCGGTACCATGACGCAACGCCCAGGTACTGTCGGCGTTCTCTTACTGTCGCTGGTGGTTCTAGTTCTGCAATGGCTGCCACTATTTCTGGGTCTGTGCCTATCCCTTCGTTGGTCACTCGATGACCAAGATACAATAATTCCTTCTTGAAGAATTGACATTTTTCCGGGTTTAGTCGCAGATTTGCTTCCTTTAGCCGCAGGAACACTTCTATCAGGTTCGCTTTGTGTTCTTCCAGCGTTGCGTCGGATCACTATTATATCGTCTTGGTAGGCGAACGCGTGGGGTGACATTTCGGGTCCAATTACTTGGTCCAAAACTCGTTGGAACGTCGCGGATGCCGAATGGAGACCAAAAGCCATAACCCTCCACTGGAATAAACCTTTTCCGGGTACCGTGAAAGCCGTGTATTGCCTGCTGCTTTCCTCCAGTGGTATTTGCCAGTACCCATCCTTCAGGTCCAAACTTCTGATGTATCCCGCTTCCCTCAGTTGGTCGAGGATATAATTTATGCTTGGCATTGGGTAGGCATCTTTTATCGATTTTGCGTTGATCTGCCTGAAATCGACACAGAGTCTCCACTTGCCCGTCTTCTTTTTCACCATCACGATGGGGGAGCTGTATTGGCTCTTCGAGTGCTCTATATACCCCATTTGGAGAAGCTCATCCACCTTCGCATTGATCTCCCCTTGAATTTTTGGATTCTTGGGGTAGTATCGTTGATTTATGGGCTTTTCGTCCTTCATCGTTATCCGATGCTCGGCCATGTTCGATGTTCCTGTCATGTTGTTAAAGTCAGCTAGTTGCGCCTTCAGGAATTCCGTTGTGTCGTTATCATCGCTTGTGTATTGAACGACTGCCACCGACAGCTTTTTCTCGAGCCACCCCTTGTGTCGGTTTCTGGCCGGTATTGTGATCTCGTGCCCAGCACACTTTATTTCAGTGCGACTTGCGTGAGGAAATTCCATCCTAACACCAACGAATCCACTACCCCTGGTAGTATCAGCAGACTTATGGTCAATCGCTTGTTTCCGAATGCGATTTCTACCTCCAGCTGTGCACTAATTCCGCCGCATCTCCCATCTGCCAATCTAACTTGCAGCCTTGTCCTTGTGATCTTTCCAAGGGCAGCCAGATTGTCCGCCAGTTCCTCGCTTATGAAGCTCGCTGTTGCTCCGGTGTCGATTGTGGCTTTATACGTGCCTCCACCAACCTACCGCTGCGGAAAACTGCTGCTCCTCCTCGATCAGCTTGCCCGTTAGTTTGGAGAGGAAGCATTTTGCGATCCCAGCCCGCCTCTCTGCGGCTGAGATCGCTGACCATTTCCCGCTCGTTGGCAGCACTCGACGCTCCTGACACCAACTTTGCCGCACACCCAGAACAACAAGCGCTGGTTTCGACAGCCGCGTTTCCAGTGTCCGTGACCGCCGCACTTTCAGCAGACCTCCTGGGGGTCTGTGATGTGGGTACTCTCCCGTGGCCTCTGGGTGGTGTTTGGTGTTTGGTAGCCTCCACAAGGGGTTTGTTGGTCGCCTCTGTTGGTTTTGTACCGGTGCCCGCTATCGTTCATATGGTGAGTTGGTTGCCTGCTGCCGGTGGTCTTGTAAGGGCGGTGTCCATTGGTTGTTTCCACGAGGTTCCTGGTCGCCAGTGTCCTCGCACCTTCTGAACATGGTTTGCGCCGGGGCTGCTGGTTTTGCCCTGGTAAATTTGTTCTCCTGGGCAAATGTCTCCCTGACATAATTAAGCTCATGTCTCGATCATGTAATCCTTGAACGACTCCCCGTAGGCTTGCTTCCGGTGCCTGACTTGGTCCGAAAGCTTGCTCTGTCCCGGATGGTCCCACTAGCGTATCACTCAGATAGCGCTGACAGTCCAAGTTACGCAGGGATGCTGCCGAGCGCTTCACTTCGCTTCTACGCCTAGTGGAAACGAACGTTCCGCCCTAGCTTCACCCTTTGGCTTATCGCCCGTGGCGTCTCCTCGTAGCCCGATCTGTCGCGATGCGTTGGCTGGCTCGCTGTTGACGGTGTCCTTCGCTCTGCTCCTTGATATGCTGGCTGCGCGGTTGGACGTAGCGTGGCTTCTGGTACTCGGGATCGTGGTCATACCCCGATCCGGGACTACATGACTCAACCGTAGGGCTCTTATGGAGTTCTCCACTTGAGGCCAAAAACGATTGACCGATCTCCCTTCTGGCTGATCGCGCCAGGACCTGTCGCAGGCTTACACCGGTCAAACTCTGGTCGCCTCTCCAGGCGAGATGCGAGGATTTAGTTGAGACAGAAATGAAAACGGATCACCTTGTCCTAGCCGTGTGATGCCCTCTGGACCTCAGCTACCTGTGTCTCAATTCGGAGATTCCTGGTGATCCAATCCCGAACGTCTCGACGTAGCGATCTTGCTCCTTGTAGGCTCCCACGGCTCGACTTGTTGTTGTTTACTTGTAGTTCACTAGCTGATTTGCTCACATTGATATCTTGACTGATCTTGATAGATTGACTGATCGTGATCGACTGATCTTGATCGACTGATCCAGCTGCCAGCGCCCGGCGGCTTTATATAGGGCCTCCGGGAACCGTTATTTCCCTTATGCGCTCTGCCCGCGGCATCTCTCCAATCCAGGTCCAAAGTCCGCGGTTCCTGTTTGACTTGTCGCACGCACGCACGGCTTCCAATTGTAGTTCTGCGTGTTGCTGCCGTCCTGCTGATTCCAATGGTGCATGTGGTACGCCTGTGTGCCGATCCGTTGCTGAGAATGTGCCACTTGATGCAGTAATTGTGGGAAGTTATTCAACTCCTCGCAATAGCCTCAAAATGGCTCAGAGTGTCAGCTGTGACAATACATTTATTTAAAGCGGATTTAGCTTGAGATGCCATTATTTATAATTTTAAAAATTAATAATAGTTCAGAAGAAAATTGGAATTTTAGGAACCAATCGAAAATAT
This sequence comes from Drosophila prostipennis, assembly GCA_037075205.1. Lineage (NCBI taxonomy): Eukaryota > Metazoa > Arthropoda > Insecta > Diptera > Drosophilidae > Drosophila > Drosophila prostipennis. Next base: position 50,519 of record JBAMCJ010002242.1, on the reverse strand, counting down.
AAGGATATACGTCCACACTAGAACTTATTTTGCGGGATTACGTATAGTGTGCGCCCAGAATTTATAATTAAATTTATTGTAATAAGATCAAAAAATTCGGAACTTCGTTTTTACAAATTATTGTTGACACTTGACCCACTCTGCGCTGCAGATTACTTGTAGAGTTCGTATGTATTTATATATTTGTGTGGCTAACAGCTGGATATTGGAAGTCACCGATTGGAGACTTATTACAAATAGAGGAATAGCTTTGAAATGCAGAATATATTAGCTAGAAAATGTAAGTAGATGAAATGGACTGTATTTTGAAATATTTATGTAAAAAATATATGCACGCAGCGGAATCGCAAAACACAAAAGCCGCCAGTTTCGGCGGATCACTTTGATTTGGAAATATTCACTGTGGCTATATTATATATTTTTTACACGGAAAATTTTGTTTATAGATCACGAATATATATTTTAACAAGAGAGAACGCTATAGTCGGGTGCCCCGACTATCAGATACCAGTAACTCAGCTAAAGGGAGTGCGAGTGAGATGGAGATATAAAACTTTGATCGGGCATAACCTTTTAACAAATGGTCCGATTTGAAAAATTTCTTCTACATTTCGATAGGTATAACTAAACACAACAACATTGCATTTATAAATAAACTTGCGCTGCGTAGGAAGCCCAAGAATATGTGTTGGTAATCCCAACTCTCTAGCTTTTGTAGTTTTCGAGATCTTAGCATTCATACAGACAGACAGACGGACATGGCTAGATCGACTCGGCTAGTGATCCTGATCAAGAATATATATACTTTGTAGGGTCGGAAAAGCTTCCTTCTACCATACTTTTGCACGAATACAATATACCCTTTTACTCTATGAGTAACGGGTATAAATATAGGATATATGTAATAATGGCCGTTAAGTATGTATGTTTGTCTTATTAGGGTCTTGGAATTGATTCTGAAGTGCAGAGTAGTAGAAGTGGACTGTATTAGAATATTTATGTGACTGTTCTGCAATCTCTGGTTCTGCAATTCGTAAATACTAACTAATATTAATTAAAAGTGTACTAAGTACTCCTATAAAGTTCCAAAGTTGCTAAAAATTACCAAAACAGGAATCATTTGACTTTGTTTACAAATTTGCCATGTTAATATTGGCTAGACATAGGCGTAGTAAGAGCGGAGTGTGGGGTACGGGAGATTAGGCTCTCCCCCAGTCAGCGATATGTATGCATACTCGTTATAGGATATGTTATAAAAGTTCAGATATATTTTTTAACTATTATCTTTTGCTATTTATTATATTATTCTACAATAAGTTTAGGAGAACGCAATTTTACGACAGTTTTGCCGAGTTAGAATCCCCCTTCGTCAATGTTTGGTTGAGCAATTGCTGTTCAAGTCAGCTGTTATTGGATGTGGATGGAACACGAATTTCACATTTTTCAAAAATCCTAACCGTTTCACACGGATAGACACTGTGGGAAGAGGGTATTACGCGACAATTATCCACCCTCCCATTTCCATACTACACATACACGTTTGTAAGGGGATTTGTGGCGCGATAAACGGTAAATGAATGCAAGCGCGACGCGTCCATAATGGATTAAGGGTCTAAGATAGACCTTTAAAATCTTTATCTTCAAATTAAAAACTTGCGACCTGGGTGCTCAACTTGTTGTTGCTTTTTTAAATTGCTCCAACTGATTGGTTTGGTGTTCGCCAACAAACTCAGCTAATAAACAGTAAGACCATGCTACATGCATTCTGAGTGAATGCATGTCACAGCAAAGACTTAGAACATGCTGTAATAACTAATATCATTTAAAAGTTCCATTTTGCTATAAATGGCCGGACCTGGGTAGGTCTTTAAAGTGCCTACCCTCAAGTCAGGCGTGTCAAGCGACCCGTGCTCACTGACTTTCAGGTTCGCAGCTGAGGGGTAAATCCAGCTGTGTCTTAACGGAGCCTTCCCAGGGCCGGGCAACCCTGGGTCGGAAGTGGCCTTGCCGTGGCTTTGGGGCGGAGCCACGGTCGACCTTTCTATAGAGCCCCAACAACCCTCAGGCCCGCCGCGCTTGCCTGGTCGAGCAACGCGAGCGACTATGTATTGAAAAATTAAACCAAACACCGTAGCTTCGGACCTCTCGGGGGAGGTTAAACCCCAAACCGATTCCGCTACCATCGATGAGGGGCCGCGAACACCCAGCCAGGGTGCTCCGGCTCCGATGGGAACGGAAGGTGCTGCTAGGACCAGACACCAAAAACACCCACCCCCACAACAGCGGAACCCAGCCGGGTACCAGCAAGGCAGCCACCGCTACGCATCAGCAGCGCAAAGCCAAGGTCAGTCGGGCTCGTTTCATTCTCGGCAAGATTGCCAAGAATGAGGCAGAGGGCAAGACCGACCAGCGCGATGCGGAGGACAAGACTCGATGCCTTGCGGAGATCGCAGACTTCAAGGAATATATGAGGACGCGCCCGGAGGCCACCCAAGCCAACACGAAGAGGGACCGCTCGCACGAGGCAAGGGAGAGCGCACCCAAACGGGCAAAGGACGCTCAGGGGAGGCCAAGACCAACCTCCTATGTGAAGAAGGCCAAGAAATTCAGCGACATAGCCAGATACAGCCTCGCGATGGCACTGGTGGACTACCTGTACGACGGCGGACGCCTGCTGTCGGAGAAGTGGGAGGAGATCGAGGTTTAGGTGGCCGACATGATAGCTGAAAGGCTATCAGCCGTGCCAAATGGTCCGATCCCCTCCTTCGACTCGTCGGACATGGTCAGAGGGCACCGGGTGATCAAGTGCGATGACTCGTTCTCGAGGTCCTTCCTGGCGGAATGCAAATCCAAGATTGGAAATGCATGGGACGGCCTTAGCATTAGGCTCGTCCACGCCAGGGAGATTCCAAGGAGGCCGCGGGCTCGCATTTGGTTGCCAAAGGAGCAGACTGACCAAGGAAAGGTGCTGTCGCTGCTGAGGGCTCAGAACCCAGAAGTGCACACAGAGGACTGGGCGATACTCAAGGTAGAGAAGGAGATGAAGACGAGCCAGCCGTTCCTCTTCCTCATCAACCAGCGCTGCCTGCCGCAGCTTGAGAAGGCCGACTACACAATCCGGTACGGCCTACGGAAGGCCAAGATCAAGGTCTTCCTGGCAGAGCCGGATGATGTTCTCGAGGAGGTCAATGACACCAACAAGCTGTTGGATGACCTGGTCATCTTGCAGTTCTTCTTTGTGAGAGAAACATTGACATAGGCATCGTTCAAGAACCATGGACTCGAGACGGACAAATCTCGGATCTAACACAACAAGGATATACACTCTTTTATAATAACTCGACCTGCCGAGAGCAGGTATTATTATAAAGAATAACTATAACGCACTTATTTGCCCCAATCTTAGTACACCGGATCTAGCAGTTGCCAGATTCGTGGCGGCGGATGGGACATCGATGGTGATAGCCTCATCCTACATGGTCCATGATGTACCGGCTCCACCTGAGCCAGTCATCAAGCTGCTGCAATGAGCGGAAGACACTAAGACGATCCTGGTGCTCGGATGCGACGCTAACGCGAGGCACACACTATGGGGAAGCTCGGAAACTAAAGAAAGGGGTGATTCTCTTTTTGATAATATTATTTGCCGCAACATCACCATATGTAATAGAGGTAACAAACCCACCTTTATATTCCCAAGCCCTAGGGGATTTCAGGGATGGGAAGAGGTGTTAGACCTCACTTTACAGACAGAATTTAGTAAATATAAGGTTGAAAAGTGGATTGTGTCGAAACAAAATTCCTTTTCAGATCACAGGTACATTTTCTTCGAAATTTCGATTTCGATTAGCAAACCGGAACCGAAACGTAACCCCCGTAGAACAAACTGAGACAAATTCGGTGAGATAGTCTACTCGAAAGTTAGTAACAGAAGAATACGGGTACAAACCTTTACGACGACCCTGGACAAGGAAGTAGAGGACCTAACAAACATTCTAAACAATGCATACGAGTATAAGGAAACATGCAAGGTTTCATACTCTAAAAAACAACACCTTTTATTGTGGACCAAAGAGCTTTGCACTCTGAGAAAGAGGGCAAGAAAAGCCTATAGCTCCAGCAATGCTACCAAGGAATGGGAGCCATACAAAGAAGCACAAAAAGCAAACAAAAAAGCGATATACGCAGCCAAGAAAGACTCTTAGAGGACTTACTGCGAATCGCTCGAAGGTATAAAAGACTCGGCTAGACTAAGCAAGGTCCTTGCTAAAAGGTATAACAGCCCAACTCTATTACACAAACAAGACGGATCAGCGACTTCAACAGTTGAAGAATCCATAGAGACACTAGTTCGAGAAAAGCCAGCACCTACTGAAGGTCAGAGGGCTCATCAACCAACACACACAAGGGATATCATTACCATTGAAAAAATCAAATGGGCGATAAACTCTTTCGATAAATACCAGAGACCGGGGCCAGACGGCATTTTCCCGGCAATGCTTCAAGCAACACAGGTCAGCATCAGTAGGTCGCTGCAAGCCATTTACATGGCTTGCATCAGACTAACACACATACCGCTTCTATGGAAGGAAGTCAAAGTTGTATTTATACCAAAACCAGGAAGAAGAGATCATATCCTAGCAAAGGATTACAGGCCGATCAGCCTTCCCTCCTTCCTAATGAAAACGCTGGAACGAATGATCGATATTCATATCCGCGAAAACACCGAGAAGCAGCATCTATCGGACGCTCAGCATGCGTACCGAAAGGGCAGATCGACAGAAACGGCACTACACGAAGTAGTCTGCCACATAGAAAAATCGCTACATTTTAACCAATATACGATGGCCACCTTCTTAGATATAGAAGCTGCGTTCAATAATGTAAACGCCGAATCCATACTGAGCTCCCTCAACTCGATCGGCATTAAAGGAGACATCAGAGCTTGGATCGGAGTTATGCTCACGAGCAGGACGATAACAGCCGAACTGAGTGGCACTTACCTCACACGCTTTGTGAGGAGAGGCACACCTCAGGGCGGGGTTCTATCGCCACTGCTCTGGCTTATTAACATGAACGACATATTGAGAGAACTCAATAGCGGAGGAGTAAAAGTAGTAGTAGTAAACCCAAGTAAAACAGAACTAATGCTCTTCACGCGAAGAACAAAGATCCCAACATACAGTAAACCAAAAATAGATGGAATCGAACTCGAGCTATCGGGTAAAGCTAAGTACCTAGGAGTGATACTAGACCCGAAGCTCTCGTGGAAACTGAACATCACGGAACGAGTAAGAAAGGCCAGCATAGCATTCTATTCGTGCAGGAAAATGTTCGGGAAAAACTGGGGTATACACCCTAAGATAATATTATGGCTTTACACCGCAGTGGTAAGGCCAATTCTCACTTACGGAACACTAGTCAGCTTGGGTTTCCATGTAATTTATTAACTTGGATTTCAAGTTACTTGAATGGTAGGACTCAGATCTACGTGACATCTGGAGTTCCTCAAGGTAGTCATTTAGGCCCTTTGCTGTTTACTTTATTTATTATCGATCTTCCCTCTATCGTAGCACATTCTCGTGTACTATTGTACGCTGATGATGTTAAGCTTTGTTTATCATATAAAGATGTAGGGTCAGGTTTCAACTTACAGTCAGATATTGATTATTTTCAGGGATGGTATAAATATTTATTTAAATTCCTAGCACTACAAGTTTAACTTATATATTAATGTGCTAGTCACGTGTATTACAATACTTTTGGTCAGCATAATTTAGAAAATAATCTTAAGAAAAAAAACAGTTATTTTAAAGACAGTTACAAAGAAAAGACACATAATAAATGAAAAGACTATATATAACATAAATAAAACAAAGTAAAGAAAATGAACAAAATGGGATACAAATTTTGAAACATATAGTTTTTACAAATTTAAACTGATGTTGGGGGTACTTAGACTAATTTAAACGAATTTCTCTCATTATATTAATGGTTTTGAAGGTGTATAATTAATGTTGATTTAAAATTCGGTTCGCTCTTAATTATTTTTAACCCATTGGGAAGTTCGTTCCAATACCTAACAGCCAAAATAAAGAATTGTTTTTCAGAAAAAGTTCGTTTGTGTCTTATGCATGCAATGTTATTCGTTCGTCTAGAACTGGTATGTGTTAGTTTTTTGTAGAGATAGTCGGGTTCTTTGGTGTTAATTATTTTGTGCAATGCCACTAATGCCCTTAATTGGATCCATGATTGAAGATCAACTTAAAATATCTTGTACGCTAAACTTGAAATCGGATGCCCACGCCTTACATTAAACACATATCTCGCAACACTATTAAACGCTACATTAAGTTTTTGTTTACTTTAAATAGGTTTTAGCCATTAGAAGTCTTGTCCCTTCTGGTAAGAATTTTTGAGTATGGAACGGTGACCTTAAAGAACCATATGTTTTTCCAATAGCTTGGTTAATATGGTCGCTCCAAGTGAGTGTTTTGTTGAATATGATACCCAGATTATTTGCTTTGTCAACATACTCAATGACTTCACCATCTATTACTAATGGTGTCAGGGCAGTGGTATCGATTAATTTATTATAAATAACCAAACATTTAGATTTTTTTGGGTTTGCTTGTAGACCATTTAGCTTCGACCATTTGTTTACTACCGACAATTCAGTATTTGACATCACTACACATTCATTTATTCTGGACAAAGGACGCGATACACACATTTGAACGTCATCGGCATACATATGGACATTGCACGAGGACACAACATTTGGAAGCTCATTAACATACATAGAGAAAAGAAGAGGTCCTAGAACATATCCCTGTGGAACTCCTCTAGAGAGCTGTTCATAGTTGGAAGTTTGAGTGGACGTAACTATGGCTTGACGTCTGCAATTTAAGTAAGAACGTATCAATTTCTCTGCTGTTACAGAGAAGTTAAACATTCTTATTAGCTTAGAGCACAGAATATCATAATTCACGGTGTCGAAGGCTTTGCTAAAGTCTAGAAGGGTCAGTAGAGTTACTTTGCCTTCCTCCATGCTTACCCTGGTTTCCTCCACTATACTCAGCAAGGCTGTTACACAGCTCCTATTTTTTCTAAAGCCTGATTGCGCGTTGTTTAACAGACCATTTGTCTCTACATATTTGTTGATTTGCTTGGCCATTAGATTTTCGCTTAATTTAGACAAATTATTTCGATTTAGCGTCGCTTGTGAACGGTTGTGTTTACCATTTGTGCTCTGAGTTTTTGTTTTATATTGTGTTATTTCCGCAAGTATTTTGTGCGTACTTACTACATAGTTTTAGCGAAACAATCGTGGAAGTGGCTTCAGATCACACTATTTACGGCAAAAGTATAACATGTGGCAAATGATTTTTGGTAAATATTTGATTTTTTAATAAATTTGGGATTTATGTTGTCAAGTCCAACTGCGTTTGATCGTATATTAAGGACGGCTTCAATTACATCACATTCACTAACACACGAAAAGCTAAATCTATTATCACAGGTTATATCACAGTCATTGTTTATCTCAGCATGATCACAATACTCATTAAATGACACCTCAGGTACTTGGCATTGCACAAATTTTTGGTTTAGTTCATTGATGTCCACATCTATTTCCAATGCAGGTTTTGGCTTACCAACGCCTAGTGCCTTAAGGTCTTTCCATTTTTGTCGAGTATCAACTGCATTTGTAAATTTCGTATTAAAATAAGCGCATTTACATGAATGAATTAAGTCCGTTACTTTTTTTCATAAGGCTTTGAACTCTTCATATAAATAATTTTCTTTATACCTTTTCCATTTTTTAAAAGCCATATCTCTTCGTTTAATTTCACTTTCAATAGTGCTATTTAACCATTGGTTCTTATTTTGTTTCAATATTCTGGTTTTTATAGGAACACAGGTATTATATAAATGGAGTACATTATTTTGGAGACAATCAATTTGCTCATCGACAGAAACAAGACCATACAACACGTTCCAGTCACATTGATTACATTCAAACGCTAACAAATTGTAGTCAATATTTTTGAAGTCCCTAAAAGTAATTTGGTGGTCAGTATTATCAATAGAAATGTCAAAGGTAATGAATATAAGGTCATGTTTAGAGAATGCTGGTACTGAGACCTGGTCATATAAAAGAACATTGTCAGGTTTGTTTACGAAATATACGTCTAGGAGAGTGTTGCAGGTACTAGTAAAATGCGTTGGAAATGACGAATTCACTATAGTCATTCCCACAGATTCCATGTTATTGACAAGATGTTTTTCATTTAGAGCATTGCTGTTCATATCCCCCGTCAATATAATATTGCTATACGTCATAGATATATCACAGAAAAGGGCAAAAAATTCAGTATAGTCAGTGGTTCGATTGGGTCGGTAGACGCAACCCAGAAGTAATTTTTCTGTTTGGACAGATGCCACGAGTTCAATAAATAGATATTCTATTGTACTATTTGATTCATTTTTCCTGACTACTTTGGCTTTAAATCTCTTATTTAAATAAATTGCAACACCCCCCGCATGTCCATCACGATCAGCACGATACAGATTAAATCCTTCACATGAGACAAGACAATCACTAACATCGGACGAGAACCATGTCTCAGAAACACATATAGCATCGACCCCGGAGTTAACGAACAAGTATCTGAATTCTTCAATCTTTTTGGTAAGACTCTGGGCATTTATATGGCATATTTTAAGACCTTTATATTGCTTGCATAAGAGCTTGAGAACTACGTTGCTGTTCTCAATGGGGCTATTTATCAAAGAAAGCGTTTAAAATGTACATTAAAAGTTAGGTATGTAAACCAACTAGATATAGTAATTGAGAGCGACCTCATATGATAAAATTTGGCAATACGCCACAAAACAAAATCACAAACATTAAATACAGAAAATAAATCGAGAGAAATTCCTTTTATATTAAATACTTGATTAAGAGTAACTAAAATAAGCGTTAATGAGAAGTTATAAGGTGACAATTTAAGAGCGAAACCCAGCTTCGCTAGCAGCTGCTGATGGAGTTTTGGAAGAGAGAGGGGGAGAGCTTTGGGGCCCGACTTCGTGTTCCTGAGCGAGCGCTGAAAGCTCGTCCATCCGCTCAATTCGAAAGTAACTCTCTCCTCCAGTACAGCGCACGTGGACTAAACCTCCTCGAGTAAACACAGCATTTAACGTTTTAAGCTTTTTTAGGCGCATCGCTTCTCTGAAGATAAGATAATTTTCTTTCAAAAGCTGCTCATTTACGTAGACCGTGGCGCTTGAGTCGAGGCCCATCATATGCAAGTTCAGTTGTTGTTTATTCTCTCGCCGATATGACCCAATCGATCGAAGCAGAGAGATTTTCTCTCGGACGGTATCTAATTTAATTAATACAACCGGGTCAACTATCGAGTTTTGTTGTTTCCGCGCTCGATAAATGTCCCGAATTCTTGGCGGTGGAGTGAGTTTTAGTGAAAAACATAGCTGGTTGAACAGTGTTTTTAGGTTTTCTCCCTCCTGAAAGGGGACTCCGTGCAAACGTAAGTCGCATGCGTTATTTGCTATGTGCTGAGCGGATAATTTCGTCTCCACCCCCCCAACTCTCTCCCGCAGTGTACGCAGCTCACCAACCTCGAGCTCCAGATGATCCATTCGTTCACGCAGCTGGTCTCGATGGGAGCGCAGTTCGGCCACCTCCAGCTCCAGGCTGGTGACCAGTTCAGCCGACCGCTTGACCTCGTCAGAGATCAGGGCCAGACGTATGGAAAGGCCATCGAGGATCCGCTGCTCAGCTTCTCTCACGCAAGTAGACATCTGCTCCGTCTGCTCCTGGAGGTGCACCTTCAGCAATGCCATCATCTGGGGAGAAACGGCGTCGGAGAGACGTTCGTTTGCGCCACCGGTGTTGTTGCGCAGGCGCTTGCCTCCAGGGCCCGTTGATGGCATGATTTTTGTTAAGTGTATGTGCAAAGAGTGATAAGTTTGCGCGAGTTTTCTATGTGTTCTTTTTTATGTGTTTATTCTTTCTAGTTGTTTGAGTGTTTTGTTGTGTTTCTTTTTTGAGTTGTTTTCTTAAACCAGGCTTCTGTTTTAGTTTTCTTGTCGTTTTATAATTTTTCACTTTAGAATGTTTTTAGTATATTTGACCAACAAGTTTAGGCCAAATTGAATTCGTTAGTGCTTAAACTGTGTTTTGTTTCAGTTTCTGCTCTACAATTTGCGAGCTTAACGCGAAAAGTAAACAATTTTTGATGAGCGACAGAAAAACACGACTTGCTTTGGTAGATCTTCTTATTCGTCATGGTGTGAGTACAACCTTTTAAATCTGAACTGCCTGAAATGCAACGTTATGACTTTTTATAGGGGTACTCCTGCGTTTATTAGTTATTCTCTTCAAAATACACCACTTGACCGTATATATTCAATTAACGATTTAGGTGTTCTTCTCGACCCAAAACTTAAATTTGACTGCCACATAATGGCCACTGTCAATAAAGCTATGAGTGTTTTTGGGTTTATAAAGCGTTGGTCAAAAGAATTTGATGACCCTTATACAACCAGATTATTATTTACCTCCCTTGTCCGTCCTATTTTGGAATATTGTTCTTCAGTTTGGAGTCCACAATATCAAGTGCACATCGACCGTATTGAGTCGGTACAAAAAAATTTCTTCTTTTTCCCCTTCGTAGTTTCCTACCAGAGTAGATTACTATTGCTTAATTTACCTACACTTGAAAACCGTAGAATAATGCTTGGTACTATTTTTATGCAAAATCTTATAAGAGGTGATATTGATTCTGTAGAACTGGTAAGCCGTTTAACTTTTAATGTTCCCGTTAGACTAACACGAAATTATTACCCTCTTAATTTGCCTCGATGTACATCAGATTTTACTCTGCATGAGACCTTTCGTATTCTATGTAAAAATTATAACAATCTTTATCATTTAATTTGCACTTCAACATCTATCCCTGGGGTGCATGTCATAACGCCCGGTGTCATAAGGCCCGCGGGCGTTATGACGCACTCAAAAGTGTCATAAGGCCCGTGGGCCTTATGACATACTCAAAAGTGTCATAACGCCCGCAGTCGCTATGTCAGTTTTTTTGAGGGCCTTATGACACACAGGAAAGTGACATAACGCCCTCAGGGAAAATATATTTAACTATTATTTATATAAGTAAAGAAGTCGTATTCAGCTTGAGTGCGTGCATTAAACAATAATGCGGCTTGCACCTTTATTCAAACAAAATTTGGTCTGCGCCCTATTTAACATTTTGTTGAAATTCTTGTAAATGCGAGTAACATATTTCTCTATATAATATAATATAATATAATAATGAATGTTTGTCTGCGCCCTATTTAACATTTTATAAAAATTCTTATAAATGCGAGTAACATATAGTATTGAAGAATAATGTAGCAATGAGTAATGAGCTGACAGTTAAATATGGGGACCCATACAAAGCACCGCAGCCAAAAATTTTTTTTCTAAAAAATCGCGCGATTTTTTAGAAAAAAAATTTTTGCTTGCGGTCTATTCAACAAGTTATTGAAATACTTGTAAATGATTTTCAACTATCCGTCTGCAGTATGGGCACAGCAATAGAAGGTTTTTTGAACGCTGTTCCAGATTTTTGAAGCAGTCAAAGCATATTTTGAAGTGCATACTTAGAAAAACGCAAATAATACATTTTAGCACGTTAGCCATTTGGCTGAACTGGAAAGTGCTTTCCACATCTTCATCTTCTGAATCAGAACTGGAACATAGAATTTTTGCGAAAGCCAGCAACAATTTTGTATTCGAAAGGTTCAACAGCCTCCATATCGCGTCCACGTTGTTCAAAAATCAGTGATTAACTGACTAAAATATGAAAAAGCTTGAGAGGTATCATAATAAACGGTACTTCTCTTCTCGATAATCTCATTGATTCTGAATGAGCTTTACAACATAACAAACAGTAATTCTCTTATCGGTATTCTCATTAACTCAAAATGCATTTTAAAATTTTTTTTTGAAGTTGCGGGCGTTATGACACTTTTAAAAGTGTCATAACGCCCGTGGGCACTATGACATTTTTTGAAAGGGCGTTATGAAACTCGTAAAAGTGTCATAAGGCCCGTGGGCCCGTGGGCCTTATGACACTGTTTAGTGTGACATAGCGCCCGCGGGCGCTATGTCACCGGGCGTTATGACATGCACCCTGATGAGGTGCGATCATTGCGACAGAAATTGGAGAAAGTAGAGGTAGGACGTTTTGTTTTAATGGATGGTGTAGTGTATAGGTTGAATGATAATGATAAACTGTGTATGTATGCCCCAAACCGAATGCAAGAGGAATTAATAAGAAAATGCCATGAGAAATTGGGTCATTTTGCTTCAGATAAATGCGTAAATAAGTTGAAAGAAAAATATTGGTTTCCTGCAATGAAAAGTAAAGTGGATTTATTTATAAAGAACTATTTTCCGTGCATTCTACATTCTGTGCCGAAGAGTATTCATGATAGGACTCTCCATAGCATACCCAAAATACCGGTTCCCTTCGATACAATTCACATAGATCACCTAGGTCCCCTTCCTTCTATAAATTCGAAGAGAAAACACTTACTAGTAACAATTGATGCATTTACAAAATTTGTAAAATTATACCCCGTGAACTCCACCAGCACCAAGGAATTGAACTCTTCCTTAGAAAAATACTTTGAATATTACAGTCGTCCCCGCAGAATCATATCGGACTGGTATAAGTTACTAAATCGAGTGGAATTCGCTATAAATAACTCAGTTCAGTGCAGTAAAGGCAAGACACCCAGTATGCTGCTGTTCGGTTGCGATCAGCGTGGTCCAGTTGTGGATGAGCTTACGGAGTATCTTGAAGACAAATTTAGTTCCGAAAAGCCGCGTTGCCTTAGGAGTGAAAGAGACGAAGCTAGCGATAGAATAAAACGGTCACAAACTCGTAATGAATCCATATATAAGCTAAGACACAAAGCTCCTATGACCTATAATGTTAATGACTTTGTTGCTATTCGCAATGTTGATGTGAGGCCTGGACATTGTGAGAAATTCGCACCCAAATACCGTGGGCCATACCAAGTTGGCCGAGTACTCCCCAACGATCGCTACGAGGTAACCGATATTAAAGATTGTCAGCTCACACAACTGCCTTATAAAGGAATCCTTGAAGCTGCTAGACTGAAACCGTGGATGCAAGTGTGTACTAAGACTATAGGATTGTGTGTGTAATGATCGAGGCCGATCAAATATCAGGTTGCCCGAATGTAAACATCTAGTTAATATTAGCTTTAAGTGTGAATTGTGTATATATTTATAATCGATAAATGATGTGATAAATGATCACACATAAATGTCATTTTTAGGATTTAAGAGGAAATGAGAGAACGGTGACCTTTTGACCGGCTTTTGGTAAAAGAACACGCTTTGTAGAGCGAAAAAACTAATTAAATAAAACGAAGCCCATCCTAGTGGCTTTTTAAAATCGAATAAATAAAGATGATTACAAAACAAAATAAAAATCCAAATAAAATACCAAGCTAATAAATTCAAATAAACACTGAGAATGAAAAAAGAGAAAATCCCTCATCGTTAGAGTTCCAAAACTATTAAGGGGGGACATCTAGGTAACTGGGAAAAAAAAGCGGATTTTCTGAATTTTTTTTTGGCCAAATGAAGAAGCCAATTGAAAATGTGTAAACTTCGTTTTATTATATTAGGTCCGAAGTACAAAAAAAAATTGTTTTCGAATAAACAAAACAAAATGGCGGCTGTGCAGCATTTCTTTGTAGGCCCTTTTTTGTTGAAAGGGGTCCATGGCCGGACACCTAACGTCCTTAATTTTTGATCTAAAAAAAAAAAAATTTGCTTGGTTTCTATACATCAACAGCTATCGACAGACGTAGGATTTTTTCGATATATTGATTTTTTGCAAAATGGTGAGTGATTGAAAAAAAGTAACATTTTTTCGAATAAAAAACGTCGCAAAATTGTTGATAAAAAAAAGTAAGCTAAATAAAAAAAAATCCTACGTCTGTCAATAGACATAGGTATTTTGAATATACTGTCAAAAATTGAGATCGATCGGTTAAGATTTGTTCGAGTTATGTGTCCGGCCGCCTCAAAAAAAGCGGTTTCGAGAAAAACGCGTCTAAAGTTTTAAGGTGCCCGGGATATACATGTGAGGCATCGCCGCAGAATGGAAAATTTCGACACTTAGACACTTCTGACGGACTCTATTTTTTGGTATGTTATTTTCAAGACCCTACAAAATTTTTTAAGCGAAAAAAAAAATTGTCGATTTTTTTTTAAATTCTACCTAGATGTTCCCCCTTAAATAAAATACTGTCGACATCGAACAAACCAGTGGAATCCATTTATTAAATTGTTCCCGATTTGCATCCGAATTAATTAGTTACCGCGTCTATTCCAGTATTTTCTTTTATTTATTGAGTGTGGTACCTTGATATATCCATATATCTATATGATTTATTTTTCTTTTGAGGAGAAAAAAAGGAAATTTACATAAACACCGTCCGCATACCACTGCACAGTATTTTTGTTTGTCTCCGAATATTTAAAAAAAAGGAGAGGGAAAAAATACTAACAATCTCCATACACTGCCGGGGACATCCAATCCCATCCTGATTCGACCAGCCACCTCCTATAAAAATAATAAACAAAATACTTTATTATTATTTTTCAGTATATTAGTTTTAGTATTTTTGGTATTTTCCATCCTTGTTCCAATAATTCAGCCACACATATCGACTATTTTAGCTGGTCGATACCTTATTTCCACCAGTCCATAAGTGGGTCCGTAATTGTTTCCCTGATTTTTTGTCCGAAATATCAGCGCGCACATTCCATCCTAACAGCATCCTAGTTTGGTTTGTCCTGGGAAAGTTCTAATAAACTATCCCCTGTTCCATCACCGAAAATACCAAAAATCACCGTAAGGACGCCCACACCTCAAAAGGAAAAGACGCCAATTCCCAAAAGGGCTCCTTCTCCCATCGAAAGATCCACGCGAGCCAGCACAAAAATGGTTGCAACGGCTGATCTCGCCCTAAACCAATTTATTGAAGTCTCGGATCGACTTTCCGAATTGGAATCGCGAATAAATAATCTCTCGGCGGTCCCTCCTCAATATTCGCCAAGACGAAATCCGAGAGGTATGGGTCCGCATCGAAAAAGAGTACGATGCATGTACCGCCTTGCCAGTTCTCAAGGCTAAGTACGGTTACTGCCAAATAGTCAGTCTCCGCAAAATCCGCAATCTACCTCCACACCAGATCCTCCTCAGACATACATTCCGTCAAGCTGCAACCTTCCGCCGTGCGATACCGAGGTTTTTACCGGCGATTATCTTCGTTGGCCAACCTTCAGGGATCTATTCACGGCAATTTACATCAACAATCCCAGACTCACTCCAGTCGAGAAATTATTCCATCTTAATAGTTGCAAATTCACCTCTTACTAACGATGGCTTTCGCTCAGCGTGGGATAACCTCACTGAGCGTTTTGAAAACAAGCGATTGTTAGTAAACAGTCAATTAAAGATACTCTTCAATGTGCCGTCCGTCACACAGGAGTCTGGGTTAGCTTTGAAAGAACTTCAAAGTACCCTCCAGGGGTGTCCGGTATTCAGGTCGAAACTTGGGATTGCCTCTTGGTGTATATGTGCTCATCCAAACTCCCAAAGCTCACGCTTTCCCTATGGGAGCAGTCCCTTCACAACAAAGCCGAGATCCCTACGTGGCATGAGCTGAACGTTTTCCTAACGGAGCGTCACAGAACCCTAGAAGCTATAGATGCTGTTTGGCCATCAGGTTCTAGTCAGACTCAGCCCAGGGCATCCATATCCAACTCGCCGTCTCGGAGAATAAATTCTTATGAGACAAGGGTAACACCTAGACAACAAAGAGGGTGCGATCTCTCTAATAGAGAAAACTATCCTATACGCTCATGCGCCCAGTTTCTCTGGATGACGGTCGACCAACGCATCGCATATATTAAGCGGAAACAGCTGTGTTTGAACTGCTTTGCGCAAACACATCAGCTGCGCGACTGCGAAAGCGGAAATTAATTGCTTCACGTCTGAGGCGACCTTCATTACTGAGCGCCTTTTCAACCTGATTAAGCTGCCGTTCCAGGTTATCCAAGCACAGATCTCAGGGCTTAATCAAAAGGTCTCCGCTGAGACCAAAAAGTTCTGTCAATTTACGATCTATTCTCCGACCCGGCTTAGTTTGCAGGATGTTGCGCACACGTACGAATCGTCCCTCGATAAATTTCTCACCAAATTCTGGGAGGCGGAGGATCTGCCAGTAAAGGTGGCAAAAGAATCCGACGTGATCTGTGAGGATAATTTCCTTCGGACCACCACAAAAGACGATACCGGAAGGTATGTCGTGAGTCTTCCGCTTCGAGATCCTGAGAACATGAAATGCTCCCTAGGATATTCCAGATCCTTGGCACTGGCTCAATTCTTAAGAAACGAGCAGCGGCTAAAAAGGGACAGTACGCTAAAATTCAAGTACGACTCAGTGATTCAAGAATATCTCGACCTCAACCACATGAGAGAGGTCCTTCCTACCCACGATTCTGCGTGTTATTATCTTCCACACCACGCGGTGTTAAAACCGGAGAGTACGACCACCAAACTTCGAGTGCTATTCAACGCCTCCAGCCCTTCAGACAATGGGGTCAGCTTAAATGATATCCTTCATGCTGGCCCGGTCCTACAGTCCGATCTAACCATCCAGATCCTGAAGTGGCGATATTTCCGATATGTGTACAGTGCTGATATCGAGAAAATGTACCGGCAGATCTGGGTAGATCCGAAGCAGACAGCATTCCAACGTATCTTATTCCGCAATAGAGAAGGATACATTCGAGATTTTGTGAGGAACCGTAGGACGGCCCTCACAATTGCCGACGAATTTTTGGAGACATGTAGGATTTTTGTAGACATGTAGGATTTTTTTTAGCCACGTAGGAATATTTTTGTAGCCATGTAAGACTCATGAAGAGTTTAATATTAGTTTAGCTTTTTAATGCCAACCTAGTCAACACCGCCCAAACCATCGAACCAACAACCGCCACTTCGAACATCAACGCACTCTCCTCGAACACATCATTTACAACTTCGATTTCCAAGCCATCGAACACCTGAGCACAGCATCCACACGATCTCGCTCTCGCTCTCTGATGCGAACCGCTCGAACACACCATTCACTACTGAGCACAGCATCCACACCATCGAACGCTCTCGCTCTCGCTCTCTGATGCGAACCGCTCGAACCATGATGGAACTACATATACAATGTATAGTTCCATCATGGTTCACACCATCGAATACTCTCGCTCTCACTCTCTGATGCGAACCGTTCCAACACGCTCTCATCATCCACTCATCAACATCCACACGCAACTCGACGCTCTCACTCTCGCTCGCTCACATCGAACATCAGCATCTGCATACAACCAACCATCGAACGCATGAGTACCGCGAATATTCCCAAATATCAGCATCGACACCATCGAACCTTTCGAACACCTGCAAGCTGTCAAACGCATGATCGAACCAAAATGACAACCAACTCGAGCAATGTTTTCGAGCAAGGGGAAATAACTCAGCCTGAAAAAAGCTAAAGCGCAGCGGCAGCGACGCCGGCGCAAAGCAAAAGGTGGGGTATGTGAGCCGATGTCAAAGAGGAGGAGGGGCAATTACTCTTGAGACTTCGCGCGCGCCAGTACATCCAACTCGGTACACCCCCCGTGCAATCGCCCCGCCGTGAAAGAAAAGTGAACAAGTGGAAAAGCAATGTCGAGTAAAAGCAGCGAAGTGTACGACCCGGTTGCCGCTTCAGAAGGCTGGAGGATCAACTGGCCAGATCCGTAAGCGCCCGCTTTATATTTTTTTCCTTGGACGAATATATATTTTTTCCCCGAACGACTTGACTAAAAAGACTTTGTGTGCCAAAATTTCCCAAGACTTAGAAACAATAAATGACCCCAATGTGTTAATAATGAAAACCCTCTGTGTGTATTATATTTTTGTGAGTGTGTATGGAGGAGGGGAGTAAAATTAATTTTCTTTGTGTCCCTTCTAGGGAAACCCTGTCCCGCCGATCGTGGTCGAGCCGTGTGATGGCCAAGGATTACGACGGAGTCTTGCACTTGATTCGGATCCGAAGCTCTCACCGGTCCCGGGGCACGCATTGACCGTGGATCACGACGGAGCTACGCTCGTTTGTCGGGTCCAAGGGCAATGCGGATCCCGGAGCGTGTGGCGGGTGAAACTTTCGACGGAGTCCTGTACTCGATTGTCGGAGTTTCAACCCGCTGCAGGTTTCGGCCCATGGTCGGCATCCCTGGGTGACAATCCAATCCTGGGTGTCGGATCCAAACCCGCTGCCAGTTCCGGCCACAGGGCCCGTATAGGGTTGTTTTATCTCGCCCCCCCTTGAAGTCCTTGAACTTAAACCAATTACTGTAAGTGACCCTGGGAACCCTGAGCACACTATCCCAGCCTTAGAACTTCCTTACAATTTTGAGCCAAAAACTGTTACGTTTGGGGTCAATTGTGCACCGTTTCTGGCAATTCGAGTAGTGCAACAGCTGGCGACCGACGTGCAACTGACCCATCCAAGGGCGAGTAAAGTTATTCGTGGTTGCATGTACGTCGATGATGTCCTTTCGGGAGCTGACTCAGCAGAAGAGGCTCACCTCACCATTCGCGAGTGCCCTCGATTCGGCTGGTTTTCCATTAAGGAAGTGGACCTCCAACCACAAAGAAGTTCTGGCTCATATCGAAACCGATCATCTTTTAAACGCCGATTTCCTCGAAATAGATACGGAAAGTACTGCGAAAACTATCGCAGTTCGTTGGAAAGCAACATCCGATGAGTTTTTCTTCGCCCCTCCAGACCTATCCAACGAAGCTACGCTCACTTTCTCTTCTCAAATCGCCAAGCTGTTTGATCCAGCAGGCTGGCTCGCTCCTTTCGTGGTCTATGCCCAGATTTTCATGCAGGAGATCTGGCTTCATGATCTAGGGTGGGATGATGAACTTCCAATTGAACTGTGCTAAAAGTGGCGTGATTTTCTCCAAAGCTACTCGGTCCTAGATCAAGTCCGAGTTCCCAGATGGGTTTCCTTCCGCCCAGAATTCCGAGTAGAACATCATGGATTCTGTGACGCCTCTCAAAAGGCGTATGGTGCTGTGATCTATGTGCGCGTAGAAATTGGGCACACGACGCTAGTGCATCTCCTTACGGCCAAGACGCGCGTGGCGCCAGTCAAAACTGTGTCGCTTCCCAGGCTAGAGCTGTGTGGAGCTCTATTGCTATCCGAGATGGCTGAGTCCATCCTCCTCCATATTCCAATGCTGTCCTCGAAACTCCATTGTTGGACCGATTCCACGATTGTGCTTGCATGGCTAGCCAAACCAGCATGCCAATGGACAACGTTCGTTGCCAATCGGGTAACAAAGATCACCCAGTCCACGGAGGCAGCCAATTGGTCGCATGTTCAATCTGAACACAATCCAGCTGACTTGGCCAGTCGGGGAGTGCCCCTACAAGAACTGGTCGACCACTCCCTTTGGTGGCATGGGCCAACTTGGTTGCAAAAGCCACGAGATCAGTGGCCTGCCCAGATCACCGACTTACAGGTGACCGAAGCGTCCTGTCAAGGCCCATATGGCGTCCATTCCGACAGAAGACATCCTTGATCGCTTTTCCAAGTTAAATAGAGCATTACGGGTCCTTGCGTATGTCCACCGTTTTGTCCAGCGATGTAGAAAACAGTCATCGATTCCGGAAGTCCGTCTGCAGGCCCAAGAACTTGTCGACGCTGAACGACTCATGGTCATCAGCACTCAGCGCAGATATTTTGCAAATGAATATCGCTTCTTGAGTCAAAAGCGTCCTGTGTCTGCGACAAGTTCCATCCTCTCCTTATACCCCTTTCTAGATGAGAAAGGGCTTATAAGGGCGTGCGGACACATAACGGCCTCCGAAAACTTGCGTTATGATGAACGACATCCGATAATTCTCCCGTACGCATGTGCACTCTCTCGACTACTGGTAAACTTTACGCATCTCATAACGCTGCTCTCACCCGGTCAAGATACTGCGATTGCAAGCTCAGATGATGGGAAGTTTTCCGAAAGAGCGAGTTTCTTTTTCCCGGCCATTCACGTACACAGGGATGGACTACGCTGGCCCTTTCGACATAAAAAATTACACTGGCAGATCTTGCCTAATTACAAAAGGGTATGTGTTGGTTTTCGTGTGTTTCTCTACAAAGGCCATCCATCTAGAGCCTACATCCGATCTGACGACCGAGAAATTCCTCGCCGCTTTCGCTCGGTTCGTAGAGGCGAGAAGCGAGGAACAGCGACGGCAGCAGATGGAGGAGGCGCCGGAATGGCAGGCACTATTGCGGGCGGCCGATGAGGAGGAGCAGCAGCTATGGGAAAACCCAGGTTACCCGCCCACGCCGCGGTACGTTCCCGAGCCCTGCATCCCGCCGCTCGAAGTGGAATGGTCACCATCTCCGCCGCGGTGGCTGCCCGAGATTCCGCCGACGCCGCGGTACAAAGGGTCACCAAAGTGGAGGCCTGCACGACCACCCACGCCTCATTTCTAACCGTCGCAGCAGCAGCATCCCGAGCCGTCGCAGCAACAGCACCCCGAGACACCGCAGCAACCCGAAATGCCGCCGCCGCCACAACCCGAGCCACCACAACCACAGCAGCATCGGTCGAATCCAGGGGAGCACCATGTCCGCACGGACATCCCGGCAGCACACGTGAGCCATAGTTCGCGTACGTTTGTGGACGAAGGTGTGCTATGGCGGCAGCAAACGATAACGTGGACATGGCCAGAGGGACCCGCGGAAGACGAAGCAGCAGAAGGAAGAAACGCGACGCAGACCCGAGACATCGACGACGCCAACGCTAGCAGCCACGGAGCTAGAGAGGGGTCCGTGGGTGTGGCCGGAACCGCTGGCCTGTCGACGGCCACCGTTGAGACGCCAACATTCCGCGCCGGACGTCGGTCGGACGTCGCGAGGCCGAAGTTGATGCGGCAGATGTCGGCGCCAGAAGGGCAGCGGTGGCGCGAGATCGGAGAAGATGGATGGCCCGAAGGGATCGCGGAAATGCAGGCGGTGAAGGAGGCCCGCATCCTGGGAGGCAGGCGTAGTGTGCGCGTGAGGGTGGACCGGCGCACGTTCCGCGTACGGATTGGGCTCGCGGGCCTGAGTGTGTTCGAGGAGCAACCAAAATTGAATAAATAAACACAAAAAAAGGAAAAAAAAAACAATACACGAAGGTCGGGGTAGGGCTGGAACAACGCGGCTGAAAACAGGGGAGGCAGAAAGTAGCATACATAGATTGATCAGCGCACAGTGGCGCCTTTTGACTTTTTTTTTGGTAATAAATCATAACTTTTGAACCAGTGAAGATAATTGAATGATGCAAATGATAGATAATTGATCCACCTTTCAAATTATTGCTTGAGACAGGGAGTGGGCGTGGCAGAGGCGTACTTACAAATCGGCAAAGTCAGAATTTAAAAACAAATCCATTTTTTTCCAACAAAAAATAACTTTTTCTAAAAAGTATTTGTTTTTTTAATTTCTTTTTTTATGTTGTAATTTTTAAAAAATTTAAAAAAAAAAAAATGGGGTATTAAAAAAAAATTGTTTTGATTGAGCTGGCTTTTTGTTTTGAGCTGGCAAAAGTGGCTATTTTCGTTTCTGAATAACTTTTAAACGGGATTTTTTACAGTAACATGATATATACCAAAATTTTAGGAATCTCAAGGGCTATACAGTTTTAAAGGAAATCGTTAAAACCGTTTTTGAGAAAAATAAAAAAAAGTTTAAAAACAAATTTCTTTTGTGCATATCTTTTTAAATATTACATTTACACAAATTACATGGAAAATGCACTTGAAGCATTTCAAAATACCTTTCAAATGAGATACAGCACAAGTCTGTAGCTTCAGTAGTTTAGAAGTTACGGCCTTCCGTATTTTAGCTATTTATAGTGATTTTCCCGCTCAACTAGAGGGTTTTTCCAAAAGTGGTAGAACTAAAGTTTCTTATATCGAGCTGTTGAACATCATATCACATTTTCAGGACTTTAAAACCATGTTTTGGACAAATCTTTCACAAGGTTGCGCCATTTGCAATTTTTGGGACCATGACTTTTTTACCTTTTTTGGCTCTTAAAACCGCGGACGCACGCGGACGCAGCTAACACTTTTCTAATATCAAGAAGAAAGTCCAAATAACGTTTTACGGAAGTATAAAAAATATAATATGAAATAATTTTTTTTTATTTTCCATCAAAGTTGGAAAATATGGAAAAAATTGACGTTTCGCAAATAACTCATAAATAAGAGATGCGGCTGGCAAACTACAATATTTTTTACTTTTTTTACTCTTAAATAACACACCAATCAGTGGAAAAAAGAAGCAAAGCGATTCGATACCTAGTTTTTAAGATATACCCCCCGGAAGTGCGAAAAATTACCTAAAAACTGTGTGTTTTTTTTAAGTGAAATATGGTTCAACTTTGAAAATGCATATCTTTTACAACAATTTTTTGATTTGAAAAAGGGTTACATATTTGTAATAGTGGATCAAAAACCTGTCGATTGGTATGGGTCGCAACTTTCTAGGACAAAGTCGAAAAAGTGATTTATCGCACGTTTTTTGGCCCAAGGCGCCACTGTGCAGCGTCTGAAATGAAAAAAAAAAAAGGAATTAGTTGAGTAAAACACGAAAGTAAACACACCAATACTTACTAGTTGCTTCGGTTGGCGAAGCAAATCTATATTCCGCTCTGAAGTCGGGGTTAGTGATGCC
Organism: Drosophila prostipennis; assembly: GCA_037075205.1. Taxonomy (NCBI): domain Eukaryota; kingdom Metazoa; phylum Arthropoda; class Insecta; order Diptera; family Drosophilidae; genus Drosophila; species Drosophila prostipennis. The sequence continues at coordinate 27,604 of JBAMCJ010002242.1, read as the reverse complement.
AACACAAAAGACAAGAGCAACTGGCCGAGGGCAGATGAAGGGCGAAGGAGTGCTGAAAAGGAAAGAGAAGGACGAGAGAAAAAGAAATTAAGAAAGTTGAAGAAACTTACCCGAGAAAATGCAAAATCACCATGGACTAGGGACGGGGGCGCCTCGATAAGGCGGTCGATTGGCACTGGACGATAGTGCGATCGATGGGCACACGAAAATGGAAATATCATGGTGAATAACGCAGCGATTAAGTGGCAACGCCGCCCCATTGATATCGATAGCTAATGGGTGTCGATATCATGGGGAGTCCCGCTGGGTTATCGATAGCTGATGGGTATCGATGCTCAGTGGGACCAGACAAAAAAAACAGCGCGGGAAACTTGAACGAAGGCCCGCTGGGCTACACAGAAAAAAAAAAGATATTAAATTGCACCAAAATCAACATTATTTCATGTTAATTTCCAGCCGATATGATTTAATGCAGCACCAACATTTCGAAAATACGGAGTTGATATTTTCGAGAATATCAAGCATATATTTTTTTTTTATAAATTCGATCTTATAATAGATTTATTTGAAACATGACATTTGAACTTCTTTGTCATCCAACTGGTATTTTCCATATAAATTTTTGTCATCCAACCGATATTTTTCATATTAATTTTTGTCATCAAAATGTTATTTATTCGTGTATATCAGTACCCTCCCAGTAAAACAAAATTATTATTTTATATTAAAACATTTTATTTCTAATCATTTCACATTTTTTGGAATAGGTATACATATGTATAGATGGGCCACATTCTGAAAAGAATAATAATTATAAATATTTGAATAATTTAATATCCAAATCATGTTCTTTAATAAACTTCTTAAGTTGTTCATCGTCTGCATGAAAGGGACTGCCCTTGTGCGTCATCCAGAAGCGGTCGTTGCGGTCCAAATCGCAGGCCTTCGGCTTCTTGCGGGCTCCTAAGGGAAACCAGTATTAATATGGTTCAAGGGTCAGGGTGATAATGAGTCATTCAACTTGCCCGCACTGGCCGACTTATCCTCCACGTAGACCAGGTTCAGTCCCAGGTCCAGGACATCGTGCACCAGCGCCCGATACGACCAGGCGCATCCCAGAGGTTCTCGCGCAGCTTCTTCTCCAGCCACCATCTCGGCGGCACTGTTCCGCGGACACCGCCTGATGGGCACATTGCCCAGGGTCACAAACAGAGCGAATAGCGAGTCCACATTGGAGTCCGCGCTTCCATCTCCTCGTCGCGGGTGTTGGCCCGATTGATGGCGTAGTAGGAGAGCTGCTCGCTCTGCTGGTGCTTCAGGACGAAGAAGTCATCCTCCAGGCTGATGAAGTTCACATACTGATCGTACACCCGCTGGATATTTGCCCCGCGCAGGGCGGCGGCGGCCAGATTCTCGATTTTGCTGCGCATAATGGGAGCCAGGAAGTTCAAGTTCAAGGAGAAGTCCTGCTGAATCCTGTCCAGATTCTGGTCGGTGGGCAGGCAAAAGTATATGGCCGGCACATCGCGATCGGAGTGGAGTTGCCTGTTGGATGGGATAATGGGTATATATAAACTAGATCTCTGGAGGATCTCAGTGGATCTTACACATGCAGGGTAACGCCCAATTCGCGCAGCTCCTTGATGGAAATTATGGGCGATATTATGTCCTGGCCAACGCGATCGTAGATGAGGATCTTCCACACGGGCTCGGGGGCCAAGGCCTTCGGCTGCTGCGAGTTCTAATTTAGCATTTGCTTAATGGCATCTGGAATTGGATTGGCAGAAAAACCCATTAATTAAGATGTCCCCACACACACATTCAGAACCGAAATGTCTTTAAATTGTGTGCTAACTCGACGGCAAAGTTAAAATCACCACCAGTTTGTAATGTTTCGACTTAGCACTCAATAAGAAAACCAATTAATGTAATTTTATAATGCAAACTCACCTTATTCTCGATATTTTAACGTCGCAGAGTTCCAGCTGTTGGCTCGAGTTGCAGTGCTGCACAGTCTCACATTCACAGTGTTGTAAACTGTGGACCACTTTCGAACTAATTTCGAAACGATATATCGCGATAGGTTGACATTTAATATCATATATTATCAGACATATATGATTTCATGTAAATTATAAATATACATTTCTCATTTTCAAAAATTAATATGAAATAAGATAAAACTAATATTTATTCATTGTAGATCGATATGACAAAACTTGATCCTAAAAAAAAGTCAAATTAACCAACAAATTTCAATTTGATATTTTGTCATTTTTTTTTCTGTGTATCAATAGCTGATGGGTATCGATGCCCAGTGGGACCAGATGGGGGATCGGCGCAGGAGTTTTCAAAAATTGCTGCAGGAGGACGACCGGCGCCGTAGAAACTCACGGAGTTGAAGGCGTCCAGGGAGCAACGATGGAGCAACGCGGGAGCGCTGAGGGAGTCAACCAGATCGCCCTAAGCACTCGAAGGCTAGGATACACTTAGAAACGCCGGAGAGTAGGAGCGACTTCTTAAATATTTCCCGAAGTAAGGGGGGAATGTGAGGAGTTAAATAACTCCCCACAAATTCGTGCATTAGCGGATGGTATGGGTCGCAACTTTCTAGGACAAAGTCGAAAAAGTGATTTATCGCACGTTTTTTGGCCCAAGGCGCCACTGTGCAGCGTCTGAAATGAAAAAAAAAAGGAATTAGTTGAGTAAAACACGAAAGTAAACACACCAATACTTACTAGTTGCTTCGGTTGGCGAAGCAAATCTATATTCCGCTCTGAAGTCGGGGTTAGTGATGCCAACACAAAAGACAAGAGCAACTGGCCGAGGGCAGATGAAGGGCGAAGGAGTGCTGAAAAGGAAAGAGAAGGACGAGAGAAAAAGAAATTAAGAAAGTTGAAGAAACTTACCCGAGAAAATGCAAAATCACCATGGACTAGGGACGGGGGCGCCTCGATAAGGCGGTCGATTGGCACTGGACGATAGTGCGATCGATGGGCACACGAAAATGGAAATATCATGGTGAATAACGCAGCGATTAAGTGGCAACGCCGCCCCATTGATATCGATAGCTAATGGGTGTCGATATCATGGGGAGTCCCGCTGGGTTATCGATAGCTGATGGGTATCGATGCTCAGTGGGACCAGACAAAAAAAACAGCGCGGGAAACTTGAACGAAGGCCCGCTGGGCTACACAGAAAAAAAAAAAAATTTTAAATTGCACCAAAATCAACATTATTTCATGTTAATTTCCAGCCGATATGATTTAATGCAGCACCAACATTTCGAAAATACGGAGTTGATATTTTCGAGAATATCAAGCATATATTTTTTTTTTATAAATTCGATCTTATAATAGATTTATTTGAAACATGACATTTGAACTTCTTTGTCATCCAACTGGTATTTTCCATATAAATTTTTGTCATCCAACCGATATTTTTCATATTAATTTTTGTCATCAAAATGTTATTTATTCGTGTATATCAGTACCCTCCCAGTAAAACAAAATTATTATTTTATATTAAAACATTTTATTTCTAATCATTTCACATTTTTTGGAATAGGTATACATATGTATAGATGGGCCACATTCTGAAAAGAATAATAATTATAAATATTTGAATAATTTAATATCCAAATCATGTTCTTTAATAAACTTCTTAAGTTGTTCATCGTCTGCATGAAAGGGACTGCCCTTGTGCGTCATCCAGAAGCGGTCGTTGCGGTCCAAATCGCAGGCCTTCGGCTTCTTGCGGGCTCCTAAGGGAAACCAGTATTAATATGGTTCAAGGGTCAGGGTGATAATGAGTCATTCAACTTGCCCGCACTGGCCGACTTATCCTCCACGTAGACCAGGTTCAGTCCCAGGTCCAGGACATCGTGCACCAGCGCCCGATACGACCAGGCGCATCCCAGAGGTTCTCGCGCAGCTTCTTCTCCAGCCACCATCTCGGCGGCACTGTTCCGCGGACACCGCCTGATGGGCACATTGCCCAGGGTCACAAACAGAGCGAATAGCGAGTCCACATTGGAGTCCCGCGCTTCCATCTCCTCGTCGCGGGTGTTGGCCCGATTGATGGCGTAGTAGGAGAGCTGCTCGCTCTGCTGGTGCTTCAGGACGAAGAAGTCATCCTCCAGGCTGATGAAGTTCACATACTGATCGTACACCCGCTGGATATTTGCCCCGCGCAGGGCGGCGGCGGCCAGATTCTCGATTTTGCTGCGCATAATGGGAGCCAGGAAGTTCAAGTTCAAGGAGAAGTCCTGCTGAATCCTGTCCAGATTCTGGTCGGTGGGCAGGCAAAAGTATATGGCCGGCACATCGCGATCGGAGTGGAGTTGCCTGTTGGATGGGATAATGGGTATATATAAACTAGATCTCTGGAGGATCTCAGTGGATCTTACACATGCAGGGTAACGCCCAATTCGCGCAGCTCCTTGATGGAAATTATGGGCGATATTATGTCCTGGCCAACGCGATCGTAGATGAGGATCTTCCACACGGGCTCGGGGGCCAAGGCCTTCGGCTGCTGCGAGTTCTAATTTAGCATTTGCTTAATGGCATCTGGAATTGGATTGGCAGAAAAACCCATTAATTAAGATGTCCCCACACACACATTCAGAACCGAAATGTCTTTAAATTGTGTGCTAACTCGACGGCAAAGTTAAAATCACCACCAGTTTGTAATGTTTCGACTTAGCACTCAATAAGAAAACCAATTAATGTAATTTTATAATGCAAACTCACCTTATTCTCGATATTTTAACGTCGCAGAGTTCCAGCTGTTGGCTCGAGTTGCAGTGCTGCACAGTCTCACATTCACAGTGTTGTAAACTGTGGACCACTTTCGAACTAATTTCGAAACGATATATCGCGATAGGTTGACATTTAATATCATATATTATCAGACATATATGATTTCATGTAAATTATAAATATACATTTCTCATTTTCAAAAATTAATATGAAATAAGATAAAACTAATATTTATTCATTGTAGATCGATATGACAAAACTTGATCCTAAAAAAAGTCAAATTAACCAACAAATTTCAATTTGATATTTTGTCATTTTTTTTCTGTGTATCAATAGCTGATGGGTATCGATGCCCAGTGGGACCAGATGGGGGATCGGCGCAGGAGTTTTCAAAAATTGCTGCAGGAGGACGACCGGCGCCGTAGAAACTCACGGAGTTGAAAGCGTCCAGGGAGCAACGATGGAGCAACGCGGGAGCGCTGAGGGAGTCAACCAGATCGCCCTAAGCACTCGAAGGCTAGGATACACTTAGAAACGCCGGAGAGTAGGAGCGACTTCTTAAATATTTCCCGAAGTAAGGGGGGAATGTGAGGAGTTAAATAACTCCCCACAAATTCGTGCATTAGCGGATGGCCGGCCGTTTACCATTTACGCGGCAAACTCGCGTAGTAGCGGAGCTGCAAAGAGCGAATGGAGAGAAGCGCTGAAATATAGAGTTTGGAGACCAAGGAGCGGCGAAGAGAGTTTGGAGAATGAGAGAGCGGAGACATCAAGTCGGAGAATGAGAGAGTCGAGACATCAAGTTGGAGAGTGAGAGTCGGGAGATCAAGGGTGCAGAGAGAGAGAGAGAAAGTGGAGACTTCTCTGGCAGAGCGAGAGTGCCGGGTGCGAAAGGAAATAACGGAACTGCACCGGACTTTGGACTCTGCCGTGGACTTTGGACTAGGAGGTCAAGTGCCTCATTCTCAGCAACGGAGCGGCACACGGACAAGTTGGTCAAACAGGAACCGCGGACTTTGGACCTGAATCGCAAGATCGCTACGTCGAGACGTTCGGGATTGGATCACCAGGAATCTCCGAATTGAGACACAGGTAGCTGAGGTCCAGAGGGCATCACACGGCTAGGTCAAGGCGATCCGTTTTCATTTCTGTCTCAACTAAATCGTTTGTCGTCTCATGTGGAGAACTCCAGAAGAGCCCTACGGTTTGAGTCGTGTAGTCCCGGATCGGCGTATGACCACGATCCCGAGTACCAGAAGCCACGCTACGTCCTACCGCGCAGCCAGCATATCAAGGAGCAGAGCGAAGGACACCGTCAGCAGCGAGACAGCCAACGCATCGCGACAGATCGAGCTACGAGGAGACGTCACGGGCGATAAGCCAAAGGGTGAAGCTAGGGCGGAACGTACGTTTGCACTAGGCGTAGAAGCGAAGTGAAGCGCTCGGCAGCATCCTTGCGTAACTTGGGCTGTCAGCGCGATCTGAGTGATACGCTAGTGGGACCATCCGGGACAAAGCAAGGAACAGGTGGTGGCATCGACAAAAGAGATTCCTGGAGATCGCGGCCCCTGTTTACCCTAGTTTGAGAACGGTGACGCTTCCCTAAACCCGCGCAGCTAATCTCCTGGCGAGTCCAGGGCGCTACGAGTAGTCGTCGATCCCAAGCATCAGTGAAGAGCGACGCCAGGGAGCTTCGGCGTCTTCAGGGAACTTCAGCGTTTTCAGGGAGCTTCAGCGCCTGCAGTATCACTGTACGATTACACCCGTAATAAAAACCCACTACTCACTGATCTACTGGGCGGTCTCGTTTATATAAATTTGGTGGGACGAACACACAACTATACTGAGCTAGCCGCACGAATCTCGTAGCGAGCAGACCTAAATAATCAGTTCGTTACACTATCATAAATGTTTCCGGTGCATCCACACCAACCTTATGCGGTTTCTCACTGATTGGCACTCCCGCAGGGTCAGCATTTTGTGTGTGGCTATGGCGGCCGTCTGTATGTGGTTACATATGTATGTATGTATGTATGTACAAATTGGGTTATGGCGTCCCCGTGACAATTGTTCATACAAACATACATAGCGGTTTTATTTTATGAGTGTCTACACAGGTTCACAGCAATATGATTGCAATTGTTGGTTAATAATTAATTCTTTGTCAACTAAAACTTAAATGTTATTATATTAGTTTTGCCGAATGCCTGTGACACACACAACATAAAACTGCGGCCTGCACACACATACACGCACATTCAGAACCAAAATGTCTTTAAATTGTGTGCTAACTCGACGGCAACATTTAAAATCACCACCAGTTTGTAATGTTTCGACTTAGCACTCAATAAGAAAACCAATTAATGTAATTTTATAATACAAACTCACCTTATTCTCGATATTTTAACGTCGCAGAGTTCCAGCTGTTGGCTCGAGTTGCAGTGCTGCACAGTCTCACATTCACAGTGTTGTAAACTGTGGAACACTATCGATTTAATTTCGAAACGATATATCGCGATAGGTTGACATTTGATATTATATCATATCAGACATATATGATTTCATATAAATTATAAATATACATTTCTCATTTTCAAAAATTAATATGAAATAAGATAAAACCAATATTTATTCATTGTAGAACGATATGACAAAACTTGATCCTAAAAAAAGTCAAATTAACCAACAATTATCAATTTGATATTTTGTCATTTTTTTTCTGTGTAGTAGTCTCGTTTCTTGACAAAAATGTTTTTTCAGGAACCGAAAATAATGATTTTTTTTTTAGTAAAAAATAAAAATCACCATTTAATGATTATAATCTTTAAAGCATTCTTATCAATGTTGGCGAACATTATGGTCTAACATGACGTTTGACATTGTTCAATAAAAGGTCGCTTAGAATCATTATAAGTGAAAAAATAAAAATCACCATTTAATGATTATTTGTAAACGAAAAAAATCAGGGACCGTAATCATTATAAGTGAAAAAATAAAAATCTCCATTTAATAATTATTTGTAAGCGAAAAAAAATATCACTCAATCATGATTATTATGTGAGCGATATTATTTCGCTTAAAAATATCACTCAAAGTGCGATTGTAGCCGTTCTGTACGGAATTTTAATTCCTGGTGGGCGTGGGGCTTGAAATCCTCAAATAACCTTCGAGGCTATGGTGATTCCGAAGATACTAAGTCCTTAATAATTAAAACCCCACGGGCTGGACATTCGGGCGAGGCCGCAGCCGAGTTTTACCGTGAAGGGTCGAAGTATGAGGTGAGGGGATTGAGAATCTTGCGGGCTGGACTTTCGGGCAAACCCGCAGCCGAGTTTTATCGTGAAGGGCCGAAATACGAGGTGAGGGGATCAAGAATCCTTCCGGCTGGACCTTCGGGCGAGACCGCAGCCGGGTTTTATCGTGAAGGGCCGAAATACGAGGTGAGGTTACTTATGTTGGAAGGATCTTCCATTCCGCGTTTGTAAGGATTAGTGGAGCAAGTGAGAGGATCTTCCGTCTCACCGTCTCGTTATGAGAGTTAGTGGAATACAAAGGGTTCTTCCGCTTCGTTGTAAGACACTGGTGGAGACAAACGAGAGGATCTTCCGTCCCGTTGTGGGTGTTAGTGAGGCACGGAGGGTTCTACCACTTCGTATGAGGGGGGAAAATAGTTAAAGAATGAGGGGATCTTCCGCCTCGCTACGCAGGTGGGTTAACGGGTGAAGGCCAGAAAAAAATATATATATCTACAGTATCAATACCTTTACCACTCCAAGTCGGATCACCGGTCTCGATAACCTAAACCACTTGGGGAGAAAGGGTGTGTGGGATAAAAATAATAAGCACTTACACCGTCCTTTGTGGTTTTGCATGTATGTATACTTCACTCGTTTTATTTAGAGTTGTTTCTATAAGCAATAGCATTGTTTTTGAAATATCATGAAAAAAGTAATGCTACTGAAAACAAATTTCATTATATTGTCAAAAAAGTTATGCTACTGAAAAAGTCCGTTACTTTTTGATTTCGGAGAACTTAAAATACATAAGTCATAAATTTCTGCGCTAAGCTTTTTAAGATTTTTTAACTACGATTTTATCGATGACTCTTCTTCGGCTAAGAAGATCAACGAAAGGCTCTAAAAATGAAATGAAAAGAAAATTGAATTGAATTCAAAAGAGAAATGCCCTTTGCTTGTTCGGTCATGAACATGTATATAACTTTCATAGCCTCTTCCCATACAGTCCATCCGTGTGAAACGGTTGGGATTTTTGACGAATGTGAAACTCGTGTTCCCACAGAACTCCATCCACCATCTACCATCCGATAACAGCTGACTTAAGAGCAGTGCTCAACTCAACATTGACGAAGGGGGATTTTAACTCGGCAAAACTGGCGTAAAATTGCGTCTTCCTAAACTTTTTGTGAAATAATGTAATAAATAGCATAACATAATAGTTTAAAACATATCTGAGCTTTTATAACACATTCTATAAAGATTATGCATACATATTGCTGACTGGGGGAGAGCCTAACCTCCCGTACCCCACACTCCGCTCTTACTACGCCTCTGTCTAGCCAATATTAATGTGTAAAATTTGTAAACAAAGCCAAATTTGTGCTGTTTTGGTAATTTATAGCAACTTTGGAGCTTTATAGGAGTACAGAGTACACTTTTAATTAAAATTAGTTATTATTTACGAAGTGCAGAACATATTCTGAGACTTCGCTGGAAACATTGATGTTTTCGTACGCAGAACAGCTTAAATTTTGGCCCACACATAGCAACTTGTTGGCGAATGCTTTTCCGCTCATAACAAACTACAAATAATAGAACAATAGCCAAAAAACAATGAACTTGAGCATTATTTAATTTTTTCCCGCCATCGATTTGATTTGTTCTCATAGTCATCGTTCCAATTTTTACAGTCAAGAGGAAGAATTCAGAGTTGCACCGAGAAAACATCGCCTAACTATCGCATAAAAGAGCCCGTCAAAGTCCGTTAAAATTGGATGGCGGACTAACTGGGAAATTTTCGGAACGGCAAAACCTTACGGACCATCCGTTCAACGGATGGTAGATGGTGGATGGAGCTCTGTGGGAAGACCCTATCACAGTGCCTGTTTCATTAAAAAAGTGTCGGTCAACCAGTTCACATCTACGTTTTCTAAACTTGCTAACGTAGCTATCAGATGTGTCCCAAAATTCTCTTCTAACCAAATAATCCTTGTTTGGTGTCCAAATTTGGTTGTAAATTAGAAGGTCTTTCCTCAGAGAAGTGGTCCTAGCCAGCGACCTACACATCGCCTCAGTAAGAGAGCCAATCAACATGCACTCGAGACGCTACTGGCACACACCAACCAATTTGCTGCATCCTTGGCGAATCCATCCACCAGAAGAAGGCTAAAGCGTCTACACCCTGGCGATTTCTGGATAAGATGACGTCATCAAACCCGCATCCTGAGACACTGTAGTATTGTCACCGTTATAAAATTGTTAAATATCCACAAATAAAAATGCCTATTTTCAAGAGTTACTTATCTTAAGAGCTAATAAAATATTTTAAAATTAAATAACATCATGTTCTAAAGTTTCTCGTACCAAATAATTTGATATTTAAAGCAGTTATAAAAGTGTTGATCTAAGGAGCAAAGGCTTCTCCTCTTCTGAAGAATTCGCGGTGTCAGCGAATCGACATGAGTTTTCTGCGCCAAGGACCAAAGGGTCCTCCTCTTCTGAAGAATACGCGGTTCAAGTGATAGCTTTAATGGACAACAAAGTAGGCTTTTCAAAAAAAAATGGTAATTAAAATTTTTTAACTATCATTACTTTTTGGAATTATATTTTTAAGTAGCATTGTTTTTGGGGACTTTAATGAAATATATTTTCAGTAGCATTGAAAGCTTCCAATGCCAATGAAATGTGTTTTCAGTAGCATTGAAAGCTTCCAATGCCAATGAAATATTTTTCAGTAGCATTACTTTTTTGACAATCTAATGAAATTTGTTTTCAGTAACATTACTTTTTTTAATTCCAATGAAAAGTGTTTTGATTAGCATTACTTTTTTTATTTCTAATGAAATGACTAATGCATTACAAAAGTAGTTAACTAGTCACTCTGTTTTCTGTTTCACTGCACTTATTACACTTCTCGCTCACTAACCATATTCTCGAACAGACCGCGTTCTTATTCCGACGTGCTTCACTTCCGACTTGTATACGCGTTTTCCGCGTGCGCGACCGTCTCCTTCGAGATATTGGAGCCAAGAGAGCCCTGGGAGCCGCAAAGTGTCCCTCTCCTACTCTCCGACCTTTCCCTTGCAAGCTCGGTTTAGTATTTTATTCCTGGACTTCTGGTATTTCTCTCTATGGTTGCCACCTCGGGCGAATGGTGCGGAACTAAACTGAGCCTATTTTGGTTCCATACCCAAAAATCCCATTGGTTCGCTTTCCGACTATGAAATAATAACACTAGTTTACAGCCAAACTGCTCCAAGGCAATTGATGGCAAATTCTGTTAGTGTTCGACCCCCAAATCACGAAAATACCACTAATTTTTTTTTCGATGGCACAGTTTTTTTTAAAGATTTTTTAAAGTTCAAAATGTTAAATATCGGACTTTTTTCGAATTTCTTCCTATATCTCGGCAAATATCCACCCAATTGGCAAATATCCACCCAATTTTCGTGATTTGGGGGTCGAACACTAACAGAATTTGCCATCAATTGCTTTGGAGCTCTCCAAGAATATTATTTTGTAAACTAGTGTAATTCTCCATTTAATTTATCTTATAAACTAAAGACTAATAGCCTCTTCCCATAGAGTCCATCCGTGTGAAACGGTTGGGATTTTTGACGAATGTGAAACTCGTGTTCCCACAGAACTCCATCCACCATCTACCATCCGATTACAGCTGACTTAAGTGCAGTTGCTCAACTCAACATTAACGAAGGGGGATTTTAACTCTGCAAAACTGGCGTAAAATTGCGTTTTCCTAAACTTATTGTAAAATAATATAATAAATAGCATAAGATAATAGTTTAAAACATATCTGAGCTTTTATAACACATTCTATAACGATTATGCATACATATTGCTGACTGGGGGAGAGCCTAACCCCCCGTACCCTACACTCCGCTCTTACTACGCCTCTGTCTAGCCAATATTAATATGAAAAATTTTGTAAACAAAACCAAATTTATGCTGTTTTGGTAATTTATAGCAACTTTGGAGCTTTATAGGAGTACATAGTACACTTTTAATTAATATTTGTTAGTATTTAGAACTGCAGAACATATTCTGAGACCTCGCTGCAAACATTGATGTTTTCGTTTGCAGAACAGCTTAAATTTTGGCCCACACATAGCAACTTGTTGGCGAATGCTTTTCCGCTCATAACAAACTACAAATAATTGTACAATAGCCAAAAAACAATGATCTTGAGCATTATTTATTTTTTTCCCGCCATTGATTTGATTTGTTCTCGTAGTCAACGTTCCATTTTTCACAGTGAAGAGGAAGAATTCAGAGTTGCACCGAAAAAACATCGCCTAACTATCGCATAAAAGAGCCCGTCAAAGTCCGTTAAAATTGGATGGCGGACTAACTGGGAAATTTTCGGAACGGCAAAACCTTACGGACCGTCCGTTCAACGGATGGTAGACGGTGGATGGAGCTCTGTGGGAAGACCCTATTAAATAACTAAAACTTATATTTATTGTGCCGGCCAGCCGTCAGGCAGGATCGTCACATGACTCAGAATCTGACTTGGACTTGGTTCAGAAAGGGCTAGACCCAGTTGGGAAGGCATCGCAGAAGATTTGTAAAATTACAGTTGCATACTTTTATATTAGAGAAGTTACGTTAGGGTAACTATTGTTCATGCGGTTATTCCATGGAATTGTTCGGCTCATTCATTAGAGCATTCATTAGAGGCTTAGAAAGGGACAAATGTATATACATTTACTGGGATTTGTTTGGATAAGATGGCATGGTCACTTAGAATTTAAACGTTAAATTTAAACTTTATAATTAAAATAACGGTAACTCGTTAAATAATTAAGGTTCAAAGCTGTAAAAGTAATAGTGTGTATTGCCATGAAAGCAGACATTTTTAACACGTTATTAACATATTTTGGGCTGTACAAAGTACATATGTAATTGTTTTAAATTTGATCATAACCGGCAGTAGTTTCTAGAAAGGTAATTATACACGTTATAATTATGTAAGTATGTATCAGCTAGAAGGAAGCATTTTCGTACCTATAAAGTATATATATATTTTTGATCAGGATCAATAGCCGAGTCAATCTAGCCATGTCCGTCTGTCCGTCTGTAGGAAAGCTGAGATCTCGGAAACTACAAAAGCCAGAAAGTTGGGATTACCCACACATGTTCTTAAGCTTCCCACGTAGCTCAAGTTTAATTTAGGCGAAGGCCACGCCCCCTCGCCATAGGAATGTTCGGAGAGTAATGGGAAATTAATAGAAAACAAATTATAACTTTGTTGGTTTTTACTGTATTTTCTTCTACTCCGGTTATGGCGGGAAGACGGGATAAAAAGGCGGACGGCAGAAGCCGGAGTTGGTAAGTTTGCGAGAAAGACCAAATTTGCACCATGCAAAAATTGAGCAGTTCGATGGAAAAATATATAGCTGACGCTAGCTAAATCAGTTGGCTAGAGCAAGGGGAAATTAGTACCTAGATCGAGCACCAAGAGCAACATAATCCCTTCGTTTAACGTCCGGTTCGGCTAATCGCCGTGTTACTGGTGCTCCTTATAGTCCTCCGAGGACTCCGAATGTACAAAAAATCAGTACAGCGGAACTTGAGAGGATCGTTATCGCCGCCACCAACTGGCCTGAAAGAAGCCGGGATTAAGTGAAAAACAATGAAATAATTATTTCAAAATAATTATCAACAACATAAATAAAAAACCAAAGCAAAAGCAGCCAAACTAACAAAAACAAGAAGAATTAAACGATAGCCACAAAAATAATCTTGCATGTGTAACCGCAGTCCCATTGAGAAGTCACTGCTGTGAAGTTCACCTGATTGCCCAAGTGCCGCGTTCTTCATACCACCCATATTCTTATAAATTTTTTTTATTATTACTATTACTATGTTCCTAAAAATATTATGTTTAAGAGGGCGCCACTAAATATTTGAGTTATGACTTCATTTCTGTCAAAGAAAATTTAATAAAGAACTTTCGTTCTGTTGAGATTTTTTTATATAATTATTTTCTGAAGCGAAATTTCGTTCCGAACGCATACGTGTATTTTTTTTTTTTGGTTTTTCATTCTTGGTGATGTTTTGCAAAAAGACAGCCCACTTTCTGTGAGGCAAGGCAAGTTGAAGTAGGTTCCTATATATGTATATACAGTGTTCAGACTTTTTTAAGATTGTAGTACAAATAACCCCATAACTCCAACCTAGTGTAAATATGCTTTCCTTGCCCTACTCTCTTCTAGTATGACAATATTGTGTAAAGTTTTTAGACTGCAAAAAGGCATATTTGTTGTAGTTAAACTTTCACTTTCGTGGAGTTTACAAAACAGATTTCATGAACTTTAATTGTTATTTTCGATGCACAACAAAATTTAATTCTTTTAATTAACCAAACTTAGATATTAAATGTTTATAATTGGCAGTTTACGGGTTTCCTTTCAGCCGAGCTTTCCCTTGAGCTTCTCCCAAAACGAGGGCTCTGCAGTCGCTTCTACCTCCACCTGCTGAAAAATATTGTACAATTCATTATCCTGAGAGTCTATAACTAAAAAATTCAATTTTTTTTATTTCTTAAATTGGTAGAATGTGTGTTAAAAGTTTCACGAAGAAATTCAAACTATTTTGGAACTTATACCAGGATGACGGCACCCACCTTCCTTGTGCAGTAGATATATTTTATTACTTTAAATGCGTTTTTCTCGAAAGCACTTTTTTTACAGCTGCGGATCGTGTATCAAAAAAGTAATGGTTCGATCATCATGCTGCTTTTACAGAAATGTTCGTAATAAAATTGGCATCTCTCTGAACCTAATTGCTGAATAAATTTGTATGTTTTAGTATTTTTTGTAAAGCAAAAACAACAAAAAAAAAATGCACAAAAATAATTTTGACTTTTAAGGGTGCCACGACCAGTTTCCACATTATTTCTTAACAAAATAATTAAATAAAATCACGAAAAACATCAAAAATTGCATTTCTATATGTATCTTTCCCCTAATCGTGCACTTACCGTCGAGGGCTGTTGCAGGGGATGATTCCTTATGACATTTTTGCTGAAGTTATCCTTCGCTTGGTCAAAGATGGAGCCATCTTCAAAAATAACTTGCTGTTGACCAAGATCTTCCGACTGATGATTCCAGTCTGTGCTTTCAACCGGCTTCTGCTGCTTAAGATCCTCCAGCCTTTCGTTCCATCCCAGCTCTTCCGCCTGCTGCTGGTGTCCGAGATTTTCCTCCTGTTGAGAGGGCTCATCCCCAGCCGCCCGGTTCCACTTTCCAATGGTTGCGCTAGCACTGGCTGAGGTTCCGGTGAGTCCGCCGGTAGCCAAGGCCGAGGCTGTGCCCACTGGCACGTTGAGGGTGTAGTCTTCACGATGGTACTCGTACCTTTCAGCCGGTCCACCCCGGTTATAAGGAACAGGAGGAGTGGACGTAGGCAGAAAGTTGGAGGGATGTATAGGTCGAGAACGGCTCGCCTCGCCCTCCAGGCCAGGTTCGTCGTCCTCAACAAAGGTTTCCTCGTAATTGTGGGGCGGCTGATCCCCTCTATCCTTGGAAAATATTGGATTGTAAACAGCCGAGGCGTTGGTGCTTCCTGGATCCACCACGTATCCACCATTAGCGCCGCTGTTCGCTGGAAGGGTAATGAGACCCTGGCTAAGCAGGAATAGAGTGCGGCGCCAGTCGACCAAGTCTTTTCCAAACTTGCCATAGCGACTCTGCAGCCTACTCAAGGACCATTGGTGACGCTTCTCCCATTTTTGTAATTCGGCAGCAGACAATAGTTGGCGGTGATTTATGTAGGCGATTTGACGAAGCTCGCCCTCTCGGAATTGTTGCAGGTCGCTCTGCGACATACTGTAGTACCTAGCCAACTGGTTGATGCGCTTGAGCTCCTGCTTCTGCCAGTCCTTGAGCTGCTGCACCGAGATCTCGTACCTCTGCGCGAATTCTTCTAACAAGTGCGAGTCCTGGCCCTGCCAATTACTAAGTTCCGACTGCGTCATGTTTTGATTGCCGATGAATTCGTACAAGCGGTCACGTTCCCTCTGCTGCCAAGTAGTTAGATGGTTCAGGCGGCGTTCCTCCAGTAAATGCTCGCGCGCCATGTTGCCGGTGAATATGCGTTGCAAGGGGGCCAATTGATTCAGACCCACCTGATAGAGCTGTGCCAATTTTGACTGAAAGCTCGTGTCCTGTGAAATAAAATCAAGAAGCTCCTTCTCAGTGATCACTACGCCGACGGCAACTTCACGAAGACGCTTTCGCTCTTGCTCGCGCCAATCGTAGGCCTGTCGCCCAGTATCAAACTCATCGGACTTCACCGAGAGGCCTAAGCCACGGTCGATTCTGTGCTGCTCCACCAGTCGGCTAAGCTCGTTCTTGTACCAGACCTTCAACTCTTCGACAGTCACATTATACTGGACGACTGCATCCTTTAAGTGCTTCTGATCGTTATTCAGAAGAATCTGCAGCTCCTCTAAGGTCCACCTCTGCTGCTTGCGCTCTGGATGGCTGAGCAGATTTTCGATGTACATCCGTTCCTTGACTTGCCACTCAGAGGAGACCAGACCCGCGTTCTGGGCGCTCTGGTCGAGCCACAAGTGGATGTCTTCGATAGTCACGTGGTTCTGGCGTGAGATCTGCTCGAAGATCGGCTTGTTGCGGATCAGGTAGCTCTCAAACTCTTTCCTGGAGAACGGTCGTCGGTGGGTTATGCTTTGAAGGCGGGATAACAATTCGTTTTTCCAGGAAGCAGACTGGTTGCCAACCCAAATGTTTCCTATATCCTCGTACTTCACGTTGTTCTCAGGACGTTCAATCACTCCAATGAGTGAAAGTCGAGCAGCTTCCTTTTCAACCTATATGAAAAACAAATGGTAAGTTGCAGTTATATTTCTTTGTTTATTTAACGGTAAGGAAGGGCATAGCGACTTTATTCCGCCGACATAATTTAGAAAATTTTAGCTGTTGGGGCCGGTAGGGATAAACGGCTCTTCCTATTAGACGACTTGTATTCTTATGCCCTCTGCTCATTATGAACGCGTCGCGTTTGCATCCATTTACCGTTGAACACGACCAAATCCCATACAAAACTTGTTGGCGAGGGGTGGGGAGGGGAGGGTGGAAAATTGTCGCGTTACAGGGCTGGAAAGTGAAATTTGTGGTATTTTCCACCACCATTTACCAGCACTATTGACCAGGGATGGCCCAAAACAGCTGATTGTCAACATAAAAGCCGGCAAAATGGAAAACGGAACAGGTAATTTATTTGTTTTTAATTATTTAATAGTTTATATTAAAGAATTCTCTTAACAGAAAAAAGAAAAATGCTGTGGACAGCAGATGCCACCGAGTTCCTCCTGTATTTGTGGGAGGAGAACATGGACGGACTTCGAGGTGTTCGGAATAACAGCCACATATGTATACCAGGAGATGGCGGATGAGATGGCGAGCTATGGCCCCAATGCTGTGGAAAAAATATGCTTGATGCAGGGGATCGCCGAGGAGCTAGGGGCTTCCAAGAAAGTGTTCTCAAGCTGTTTGAGCGAAACATGCTGGAGTAGACCATATTTGACTGTTAATTAATTAATAATGTGTTTTGATTTATATTTATGTATTAATTACTTGTAATAAGGTTAAAGGCTGTAAAATACATGAAGAATACAACATTGCCTTATTAAGTTGTCTGGTCTTGGTTTTCATTAAAATGTACTGCAAGAGCGTGGGATGTGGTGCTTGCTTCCAGCATTTGGGCAATTTGTCCACACATATTTATTGTGTTCAAATGCTGTTCTGAGATTGTATTTATTAGTAATAAATTATTTAAATCCATTGTTTACTTTAGCTCGCAAATGACAATAGCAGAACAGCTGTTTCAGACGCGTTTGCCAATGGAAACACCTCCCGTCCGCCTATCGCGTTGCCAATCGAAAATACCGAAAAATACCGAAAAAACCGCATAGTGGAAAAATGCCTTTACTGACAATACGCGTCGAATGATGAATTTGATAAAATCCGATTCAAAAGTTATTCCAAAATCCAGATTTTGGAGGACTTTCCAAAATGAAAACATTTGTCCCTTTGTTTGTGGGTATGCATCAAATCGTGGAATTAGGATCCTGAACTACATTTTATTGTGCTTATCAGCTGGATATGAAAAACGTTTGTTCTACGACTTTTGGAAAAACCCGCCGGTTTAGCGGGAAATCATTAAAAAAAGCTAGATTTTGATATAAACTATAGTTTCTAAACAACTTCATTCGGCACGCTGCAATAGAATATGCTTTTGAAGACGAAATGCTTTTTGTTTTCAGAAGCGGACCGAATGAGAATACTTTATAAAGTATATTTGTTTAGTCGAATGTACAAGCTTTTTTCGTCTCAAAATGTGATATCAGAACTTTTGTATGTTGATGGTGCGATCGTCACTTCTTTTTTACCTCGTCAAGAGGTGTTTATACCCGTAACTCGTAGACTAATTACACCAGTTTACAAAATAAAATCGAGCTCTTCCTCATCGAAGATAACCTTAATTTTCCGGTTAAGTACATCTCCCTGATTAAGAAATGGGCCCTTAAAATTTTTTGTATGGTGTCAATTTTTTTTAAAGTGTATAAAACGTTTTTTGCCACTTTTTATTTTTTATCTTGAGTTTTGATAACCTGATTTGGGTCATATTATACTCAATTTACAGGTAATAGAATGTTCTTTAACTTTCCTATACACAGCACTGAGTTCCAGTCATTAGTTTAGGAGGTACACTTCGTCAAAGCTGAAAAAGTTGGAAAAAGTGTGAAAAAATGCAAAAAAGCTGGCATAAATGGCATCTTTAAAAATACACGCATGAAAACCGAAATTATTTTTATAACTTTTATAGTTAGATAGTACTTTGACAAAGAAAACAAGCTAATGATCGTTACAATCCGCCATGAAATTATTTTGATATGAATTGTTTAAGCTCGGAAGAACGGTGGTTTTTTGGCCGTTTACAGCTGTTAACTGAGGTTAACAGGGCTCTAACAGGGCTGTAATACACCTTTTTTCCAACTGAAATAATCTATATAAAATCGAACCTTTGGTTGTTTATTGAGTTGATGGTCTTGTTAGTTTGCTTAAAGATGTATCTAACTATAAAAGTTATAAAAATAATTTCGGTTTTTATGCGTGTATTTTTAAAGATGCCATTTATGCCAGCTTTGTACCTCCTAAACTAATGACTGGAACTCAATGCTGTGTATAGGAAAGTTAAAGAACATTCTATTACCTGTAAATTGAGTATAATATGACCCAAATCAGGTTATCAAAACTCAAGATAGAAAATAAAAAGTGGCAAAAAACTTTTTATACACTTTAAAAAAAATTGACACCATACAAAAAATTTTAAGGGCCCATTTCTTAATCAGGGAGATGTACTTAACCGGAAAATTAAGGTTATCTTCGATGAGGAAGAGGTCGATTTTATTTTGTAAACTGGTGTTATACCCGTTACTCGTAGAGTAAAGACTCGACTCTTGATAGGAGCACGGGTTTAAAATCAAATGGTTAATTTTATCTTTATCCCCAAATGATAAGAGCTTTCTAATTAACTAATTCAAAACTAATTTTACCTTAAACTAACCCTCCCCTTTCTCTCTCACCGGGGTCTGGCTTCTGCAACAAATTATCGCGAACTTCGAAATTTCTTTTTGATTTAAAATACAGCCATTTCAAATCCTTAATTTAGGTAAAAGCTTGAGAGAACGCTGTAATCGAGTGCCTATACTATTAGCTAACCAACTTTAGAACAAGAATTAACGCTTACTCTGTAGACCAATCTTTAACAAATATAAATTTTAAAATACAAAACTAAACGTCGAGTAAAACGGTACACTGTGTTCGTGCAAAAGTATGTAACAGGTAGAAGGAAGCATTTCTGACCCTATAAATTATATACATATATTCTTGATCAGGATCACTAGCCGAGTCTGTCTGTATGAACTCAGGGGTCTACAACAGATATAAAGTTGGGCTTCTTACGCAGCGCAAGTTTTGTACAACCGAGCCCCACGCTTACAATCGCTTTAAACGATTATAGTAGTGTGTCTGGCACCCACATTTTTAAAGCTTTCGAAAAAATATAAATGCTGTTTTTTGCCGTTTATTACCTATCGAAATGTAGAAGACATTTTTCAAATCTAACCATTTATTAAAAAAATTATGAGCAAATAAGGAAATTCAAGCAGTGTTAGCAGTCGCTTTATTGCATGTCTCCATCTCTCTCGCACTTTATTTGCCTTAGTATAGAGTATCTTATAGTCGAGGTACTCTACAGCGTTCCCTCTTGTATTTAGCAAAGCCGTGAAGTATTGAGAGTAGATTTCAGCGAAAATAATTAAGGTAATAGCCTCTTCCATCCGTGTGAAACGGTTGGGATTTTTGACGAATGTGAAACTCGTGTTCCCACAGAACTCCATCCACCATCTACCATCCGATAACAGCTGACTTAAGAGCAGTTGCTCAACTCAACATTGACGAAGGGGGATTTTACCTCGGCAAAACTGGCGTAAAATTGCGTTTTCCTAAACTTATTGTAGAATAATATAATAAATAGCATATAACACATTCTATAACGAGTATGCATACATATTACTGACTGGGGGAGAGCCTAACCTCCTGTACCTCACACTCCGCTCTTACTACGCCTCTGTCTAGCCAATATTAATGTGAAAAATTTGTAAACAAAACCAAAATTTGTGCTGTTTTGGTAATTTTTTAGCAACTTTGGAGCTTTATAGGAGTACATAGTAAACTTTTAATTAATATTTCTTAGTATTTACGAATTGCAGAACATATTCTAAAACTTCGCTGCAAACATTGATGTTTTCGTTTGCAGAACAGCTTAAGTTTTGGCCCACACATAGCAACTTGTTGGCGAATGCTTTTCCGCTCATAACAAACTACAAATAATTCAACAATAGCCAAAAAACAATGAACTTGAGCATTATTTAATTTTTTCCCGCCATTGATTTGATTTGTTCTCGTAGTCAACGTTCCATTTTTCACAGTCAAGAGGAAGAATTCAGAGTTGCACCGAAAAAACATCGCCTAACTATCGCATAAAAGAGCCCGTTAAAGTCCGTCAAAATTGGATGGCGGACTAACTGGGAAATTTACGGAACGGCAAAACCTTACGGACCATCCTTTCAACGGATGGTAGATGGTGGATGGAGCTCTGTGGGAAGACCCTATAAGTTCAAATATATAGGCCACATAATTCAAAGTGTCAACAAACATTTTTGTATTTTTGCTATACCACGAAATCTGTAGGTGATAGAACGTAAGTTTGTATGGAACTTTTACAAAGAAATCTAGAAATGTTTTGTGGACATTTTTTGGCTGTGATGTCGGGAATTGACTTCCAAATGGTGTAGGACAAATATATAGTTAAAGCAAGAGAAAACAATCAAGAAGAATAACTTAGATTTTGCATTAACGTAATGGTAATTAGAGTGACCAGATTCAAAAAAGACAAATAGTTCAAATAATCTTTTTTCCAGCACCAGCAGCAGGTAGTCAGCGGTTCCATTGCTTTCCCCTGGATGGCGACATCGGCGCAGCAATTTTGAAATTGTATTGTCCATATGTTGCAAGGTATTGGTAACACTGGCGATGTAAGATATAAATATGGGCGTTAGCCAGGTTTTAGCGTTAAGGGCGTTAAAGTGGCGTGGCGTACTTTGATTAAGCCAATTGATAGGTATTGACGGAACAAATAAATATCAGTTACAATTTTTCTTCAAGCATCAAAACTGTGGGCGTTACACCTTGATGAAACAATCTTGCGCTGCGTAGAAACCCCTAGAATCTGGTCAATCAATGAGGTCAATCTTCTAGCTTTAATAGTTTCCGAGATCTCAGCGTTCATCCACACATGCACACCCGGATAGTGATCCCGTTTAAGATCAAAAGCGCTTTCTTCTACATGTTACATATATTCCATCGAAGTAAGGAGCATAAATACGAGTTTTTTTATCTTGAAGTTGGTATTAACTTTAAACCAGTAAAATCTTAAAACATGGTCGTCCTATCTTACCCACTTCTCCACCTGCTCCACAGTCACTTGATAGTCGGAGGCGATGCCGTCCAAGCGGTGCTTGTCGCGCTTGAGGAAGTCAACGAAGTCTTGATAGCTAGCTCCATTGCGCTGCTGCTGCAACCAGTGGTTCAACCCATTGCTGATCTTCTCCTGCCACTGTGTTTGCTCCTTGAACTGGACGAGACCGGAGCTTTGCAGGCGGTGTAGCTCTTCGCGCAACCATTGCTCCACTTGGTCGATGCCCACGTGATGTGTCTGAGAAAGGCTCTGCAGCCGGGCGTGATCCTGGTACAGCTCTTGCTCTACCTGCTCGTATGGCACCTCTTGTTGCTTCTTTAGTAGCAGTTCGATTAGGCGCTGTTGCTCATCCACCTGCCACTTGCTCATACTCTCGACCTTTACCTGACCGGTGGTTCGGAGGTTGATTAGCTGCCGACGAAGCCACTCCTCGATCTCTACGACGTTAACGGAATACTGGTTGGCCAGTTTCTGCAAACGCTCCCGCTCCTGGTTTAGTTCCATCTCGAACTCAACATAGGTTAGATGGTTTTGCTGTTTAACCAAATTTTGCAGGCGATCCAACTCGGATACCTGCCAGGCGCTAAGGCTCTTTAAGGATTCCTCCGTGCTGCCCTGCAGACGTTTTAGTTCCGCGATCATCCACTCCTCGATCTGCTCCACATTCAGGCGGTATTGATCAGCGAGGTGATTTAAATGGGCTCGGTCTGCTAACAGTTTTTCCTCGTACTCCGCAGTAGACAGACCGTTCTTATATTCCGCAATTAGACCCTTAATGTAATCTCTTTCCACTCTCTGCCATGTTTGCAGTTGCTCGATCTCAAACTGACCGTTTTTCCGTAAGTCCTCAATGACCTGCTTCACATAGTTGTCCACTTCCTCAATATGGACGTGGTGTTGCTCCGCAAGCCTTATCAGAAAACGACGATCGTTCTGCATCTGCAAATTGGACGAATTTAATGTTAATTTTCTTGAAATAAGACTAATTACTATTGAAAAATATTGAGAAGTTGACCTAATAAAGATTTGTTTTATAAAAATAAGGAAAATTACTTTTTATACCCTTGCAGTCAGTGAAGGAGACGTTTCCGACCACATGAAGTATATTTAAAAATCTTATAGGGGGATGTAGTCTTTTAAGCAGGGACCTTAATGATTATAAGTTTTATCCAAAAACTCAATTTGTAATGATTATTTTTTGAGTTTATTTATTAATCCAAAAATAACACTATGCAGCATCAAAAATTTACCTCGATGGATGCTATATTTTTGAATTAGTTACGAATTCCCAAGTTAAACTGCGTTTTCCAAAAAGTTCCCTGACGCAAGGATTCTTAGCAAAAGGACCTCAAAGTTCGAAAAATGCTTAAATTGGCCAACTTTCCGGAGCTCTCAGAGGCAAACGGATTCATGGTTTGATGCGATGTTAAAGTTTTTTAAAAGATACACTCTTTATCTTTCAAACACCATACTTAGAATAATTTTAGGATTTTTATTAAGGGAGAAACAAATTTTAGAAAACATAGTCAAAAAACATGAAAGCATACAGCTGCGGTCAGAATAGTAGTAGTGTTGCCGCCCTGTGTTTTTAAAGGTTTCTTGTTGTAATTTATCTTCTCCTGGTAATATTGTATTGATTATAATTGTACTATAAGACTAATTGGATAAGAAAAGTGATAACAACAAACTTTTAAAAACACAGGGCGGCAACACTACTACTATTTTGACCGCAGCTGTATGCTTTTATGTTTTTTGACTATGTTTTCTAAAATTTGTTTCTCCCTTAATAAAAATCCTAAAATTATTCTAAGTATGGGGTTTGAAAGATAAAGAGTGTATCTTTTAAAAAACTTTAACATCGAATCAAACCATGAATCCGTTTGCCTCTGAGAGCTCCGGAAAGTTGGCCAATTTCAGAATTTTTCGAACTTTGAGGTCCTTTTGCTAAGAATCCTTGCGTCGGGGAACTTTTTGGAAAACGCAGTTTAACTTAGGAATTCGTAACGAATCCAAAAATATATCATCCATCGAGGTAAATTTAAAAATCATTAAAAATGCTGCACAGTGTAATCGTTATTTTTTGAGTTTTTTATAAAACTCTAAAAATAATGATTATTTTTTGAGTTTTATTTCAGATCTAGAAATACTGATTATTTTTATACCCGTTACTCGTAGAGTAATAGGGTAGGAGAGTGTAGGGTAATGTGACGAATAGGGTAATGTGACGAACTCGTCGAATCTCATATATGACGTCACGACAAAAATTCCAAATAAATGTAGTCATCTCCCCTTATCGTGTCGACAATGTTTTTACAGTAATATTAATAAGAAGTCCCGTAATTTCTTCGTGAGGTTTTTTTTCTAAAAAGGTGGCGCGCAAATTGGCAAACGTATTCAATTTATTTGTGTTTCAGCAGTGCCAGAGTGAAGATGTGTTGAAAATAAAATCAAATAAATATATACACGTATAAATGAGATCTTTATCTACAGTTTTTGGTGCTTGGCGTTTTTTTATTTTGCGCCGTTTGAGAGTGACACCGTTTTTGCTCCAAGTGTACCTTGTAGGGTATTGTGACGAACATTTAATATTGTATGGTGACAAATTTTTTTTATTCAAGAATTTAAATTGTTATGGTTGATTTTGTGTAGAAAACTATAATATTACCAGATAACATTAAATGCTGCAGTTTTGTTTTAGTTTTGTATTGTTTTTAGTGGTGCCGTCAGTTGGAAAGGATGGCTCACACCAAAAGCTGTGGGATTTAACTCCGATGAAATTTCGAATCGTACTTTTACAAAAATATGCTCAGTAGATGTAAGCAACTTTCTGCTTTTACACTTTTAGAAAATATTGATTTATGGGGAAGTTACATTAAAAAACAAATCGTTCGTCACAATACCCTACAACTTTTGAAATTGCAAAAAAATTAAGGGGTTCACGCCAAACGCAGTGGGATTTGGCTGCGTTGGAATTTCGACTCCAAATTTTACAGAAATATGCTCAGTAAATGTAAGCATTCTGCGTTTACACTTTTGAAAAATATTGATTTTTAGAAAAGTTACATTAAAAAAACGAATCGTTAGTCACATTACCCTACACTCACCCATGTTGTATTCGTGCAAAAGTATGTAACAGCTAGAAAGAAGCATTTCCGACCCTATAAATTATATATATTATATATATCAGGGTCACTAGCCGAGTCAATATAGCCATGTCCGTCTGTCCGTCTGTCTGTCCGTCCGTATAAACGCAACTGCTCTTCAAGTCAGCTCTGTGGGAACACGAGTTTCACATTTGTCAAAAATTCCAACTGTTTCACACGGATGTACTCTACAGGAAGAGGCTATTATTCACTCCAGTGTCAACATAAATTGCTGCACCGAGTTCGGATTTGGGGTGGATTCCACCATCGTATTTACTGCCGTTAAGGTGGCTTTTTTGCGTTTGGGCGACTCGGTTAGTAATTTTTACACCCGTTACTCGTAGAGTAAAAGGATATATTGTACTCGTGCAAATGTCTGTCACAGGTAGAAGTAAGCTTTTCCCACCCTATAAAGTATATATTCTTGATCAGGATCACTAGCCGAGTCGATCTAGCCATGTCTGTCTGTCTGTATAAGATCTCGAAAAACTACAAAATTTAGAAAGTTGGGATTACCTACACATATTCTTGGGCTTCCTACGCAGCACAAGTTTATTTCAGCCGAGCGCCACGCCACCTCTAACGCCCACAATCGCTTACAAACGATTTTAAAATGTGTCTGGCGCCCACATTTTTAAAGATTTAGGATAAGTATTAATATTATTTTGTTATGTTTAGTTATACCTATCGAAATGTAGAAACTTGTCAAATCGGACCATTAGTTAAAAAGTTACGCCTTATCAAAGTTTTATATCTCCATCTCCCTCGCACTCCCTTTAGCTGAGTAACGGGTATCTGATAGTCGGGGCACCCGACTATAGCGTTCTCTCTTGATAAGTTTGTTCAATTACCGGGAACCGCCAAAAACAAAGACAAATGCGAATGAAAAATACTGTTATTTAGAGGAAAATTATCATAGCCCAGCTATAAATAAAGAGCCATTGGAATGAGACTGGTATCATCGGAAAGGCTGTTCTTTTGGCTATAACTTTTGTCCGAAACTTACTTTCGCTGTTAACGGTACGATTTTCAAAAAATTTTATTGGACTCCTTGGACACTATTCCTTCGATCTAAAATGGAGTACATTTGTTGTGGTTTTTTTTCTAACCTTTCTTTGCTATTAAAAATGCGGTTATAGCCCTTTGATGCGGAGGTCCATATTTTTGTAAGTTTATTATTTTTCTTCCTTGATTTCTACTATTCCATGCGACTATGACCAACAGTTCTACCAACGTGCAGAAGTCGTAAGAAATAAATTAAAGACCATGTGTTATCATATGGTACCCTCAACCATTTTCACCCCAAAAGGAATTTTTGAAGTTTGGCTAAAAATTGAAGACCAACATAAATATTTTGTTGTAAGAGAAACGCGTTGGGCATGAAATTTGCCTTCAGAAAATATTTTTTTAAAAAAATCTCGCGAGCGACCAATGTCCAATATAGTGTAACGAAAGTTGGCGCCACAATACTTGCCCAAGTGGCAGCACCATACCCAAGGCCGACGCCTGGCAACCCTGCACGACTGGTCACCCTTAGACCTGTAAAAAGCCGGTCAAAAACTTTTTGAAGAATAGCGATCACACTGATCGCCTTCCTTCTCTCTCGCTCTTCCGGTTGTCTGCCATGCTGCAAGCTCGATTAATTAAGCGGCTAATAAAAACTTAAAAATAACCCTTAAGAACTATTGCGTTGTTAGTTGACTGACGTTGTCGTAACGTGGATTGAGCCCCACCTAATTAAAAAGTATCCGCTCGGCTAACAGTGGCGAATTTGGAAACCTCTACGGGCGACTAAGTTTCGTTACATTGGTGCCAGGTGTGGGGTCACGTGGGTTTGCGAAAACCCAGACCCAAAGAAAATGCATAAAAAATCAGTTCGCCAACGCCAGCCCTCACCCGATGGAAATATGGGAGAGGCCGCACAACAGCAACAAATTCAGTCTTTCATGCAAAAGCTGGAAGACAAAGTAAGTGGAACGGACAAGTCTCTAGAACGAAAGTTCGAGCAAAAGTTTGAGCAGATGTGGGCGAGCTTCGAGAGGACCATGTTTGATGCCTTGCAAAGTGTAGCAAAAGGACCGGTCAA
Organism: Drosophila prostipennis; assembly: GCA_037075205.1. Lineage (NCBI taxonomy): Eukaryota > Metazoa > Arthropoda > Insecta > Diptera > Drosophilidae > Drosophila > Drosophila prostipennis. The sequence continues at coordinate 291 of JBAMCJ010002242.1, read as the reverse complement.
CGCTGCGCATACCTTTGCACCCGCCGTGCCAGTGGGAGGGCCACCTCCTGCTAACCAAGCGGGAAACTAAATGCCGCCAGCCTCTCGGGGCGGATGTTGGCCACCAATCCCAACAGCCCCACAGACCCTTTGCCTGCCTTGGACCATCCCACCGCCGCACAGTGTAAGATTTTGCCAATCTAAGGGGACTTAAATCAGTAGGAGTCGTATTTTTAAAGATATCGGCTTCAAATTCGGAGTGAATATTCTAGTAAGTCCAACGATTATGTTGGACATAAAAAAATGGGCGTG
>JBAMCJ010002237.1:0-65900 GCA_037075205.1 Drosophila prostipennis | reverse complement strand
AGCTATTACTCGTGGCACTTTTCAGTTTTTATAATAACTTATCACTTAGTTTCATTCATAGCACTCAAATTATTATGAATGTTTTTACAATAAGATTGCCTTTAGTTTACACTACATTCTTGCATTTTTAGTTATTTGTTTTCACTTTTTGCTGCTTTTTCCGGAGCTCCGCAAAATCACGTCTGCACTCTCCGGCCGGTAATGACGATGACACATGGCCAACTTCTGCACAATATTCCATTGGGGGCGTAGGCGCCCATTCAAGGGTACGATATGTCGCCCTCAGAGGCCCCAAAACAGCCCCAACATCCTAATATTCAGCAAAAAATTAGATTATTTAATGCTTAACTTCTTAAAGATGTTGGAATTTTTGAAATTTCGGATTTAGCAGAATTTTAGAAGTTTTAAAAGGCCTAATTGGAAATCTAAATGAAATGTCGATATCCCCCATTATTTGCGGGGTTACATTTAAAATTAACTTTTCGATTTTCTAAAATTCTAAACCGCTGCTCCGATTAAGATGATTTTTTGGATCGTAAGTTATTCTATGGCCCAAATGTTTAAGTTTAAATTTTCATGTTTTTAAAAGTTTGTTGTTGTCACTTTTCTTATCCAATTACTCTAATAGTACAATTATAATCAATACAATATTATCAGGAGAAGATAAAATACAACAAGAAACCTTTAAAAACACAGGGCGGCAACACTACTACTATTTTGACCGCAGCTGTATGAATTAATGTTTTTTGACTATGTTTTCTAAAATTTGTTTCTCTCTTAATAAAAATCCTAAAATTATTCAAAGTATGGGGTTTGAAAGATAAAGAGCGTATCTTTTAAAAAACATTAACATCGAATCAAACCATGAATCTGTTTGCCTCTGAGAGCTTCGGAAAGTTGGCCAATTTCAGCATTTTTCGAACTTTGAGGTCCTTTTGCTAAGAATCCTTGCGTCGGGGAACTTTTTGGAAAACGCAGTTTAACTTGGGAATTCGTAACGAATCTAAAAATATAGCATCCATCGAGGTACATTTTTGATGCTGCATAGTGTAATTAATTCTTTGTCAACTAAAATTTAAATGTTATTATTATTATATTATATATATATTATTATATATTATATTATATTATATATATATTATATATTATATTATATTAGTTTTGCCGAATGCCTGTGACACACACAACATAAAACTGCGGCCTGCACAGACACACACGCACATTCAGAACCGAAATGTCTTTAAATTGTGTGCTAACTCGACGGCAAAGTTAAAATCACCACCACTTTGTAATGTTTCGACTTAGCACTCAATAAGAAAACCAATTAATGTAATTTTATAATACAAACTCACCTTATTCTCGATATTTTAACGTCGCAGAGTTCCAGCTGTTGGCTCGAGTTGCAGTGCTGCACAGTCTCACATTCACAGTGTTGTAAACTGTGGAACACTATCGAACTAATTTCGAAACGATATATCGCGTACCAGCACCTGACATTCCAAAATATAAAAAACCTATTTTTTTATGAAATACCGTGAAACTTTGAATTAAAACAAGAGAGAACGCTATAGTCGGGTTGGTGTCCCGACTATCTAATACCCGTCACTCGCCTGAAGGGAGTGCGAGGGAGATGGTATCTCTTTGATCCGCAATAACTTTTTAACGAATGGTCCGATTTAAAAAATGTCTTCTACATTTAGATAGGTATTGATAAACACAACAAAACTGATTTTTTTCTTTTCCGAAATATTTAAATTTTTAAAATCGTATATAAGCTGTTGTGGGCGTCAGAGGGGGCGTGGCACCTTTTTGAAACAAACTTGCGCTGCGTAGGAACTCCAAAAATCTGCATGCAAAATACCAATCCTCTAGCTTTTATAGTTTTCGAGATCTCAGCGTTCATACAGACGGACAGACGGACAGACAGACAGACGGACATGGCTAGATCGACTCGGCTAGTGATCCTGATCAAGAATATATATACTTTATAGAGTCGGAAACGCTTCCTTCTCCCCGTTACATACTTTTGCATGAATACAATATACCCTTTTACTCTACGAGTAACGGATATAAACATTGTAACTTTGTAGGAAGTAGGCGTTTGGATTTTTGACAATTTAAAAACAACATTTTAAGGGCCGTTTTTTCGTCCGTCCTGCAAAGTAGAATTTAGCTAATGGAAGGATAAATTTGTCCAGGCGGTAAATCGGGTGTGGTTTTCTCGTCCGTCATTTAAAACTCAAAATAAAAGGCGATTTAATTTGAGACAAGGTGGTCGAAAAACTATCGAAAAATACCATAAAACAGTCCCACTAACAGCTGATAATATATACAAAATTTCAAACTAATAAATAACCAAGGTCGGCAGAAAAAAAACTTGCGGTAAAAATTATACCGATAAACAGGAGACAATTCTTGTAGAACAGTTATAAGAAAACTGCCGCTTGCATAGAATCTAAGTGCTATTAGAAGCTTAACCCATGGCTGTATTGTCGTTTCCCTGTAATAATGGTTTTTGATTATATGGAATTAGTTAAACCAAATGAATGCACTTACTTCTTTACTTTAGATTCAGGTCGCAAAACAATTTTTTGCAAAACAAATAGAGCCGAGCTTTTACACAAGCGAAACCTTTTAAAAAATTCTTCATCACTGTAGTGTTCGAAGTAATTTATTTGGCCTTGATATTTGCGTAGATAAGTTCGCGTTTCAGACAATTCGACGATATCCCACAGAGTTTAAAGATAAATCGCTCGGGAATTCATTTTTAGAATAAATTGGATTACTTTTACTTTAACAATTTTGATTTTTATTTAACTGTAAATTGAATCAGCTGTTTTGGAATGAAGTGCCTGATTGACAACGCTCGAATGTCTGGCAACACTTGCAAATGTCCGCACAAATCCACCTGCACAAATTTGAAAGGGTGGAAGAAGTACCCCGACAAAATTTGTCGCTACCTGCGCTAACATAAGGACTTGTTTATCGCTCCGTTGTCCGTTGTCCCGTACGGACGGCCTACCTGCAAGGGTATATAACAGTGGTGGCCAGCAGAAGCAGCAGCATATAACGATGCAAGAATGATAAAAACTTACTAAGCAGTGCAAGAAAAACATCCTTCTGGGCTGTAGGACAAAATGATCTCATCTGAAACGATATTGCTTATGCACCTTGTACTATCACTTTAACCTAAAAATATTAAAAAAATAAACCATGTGTACATACTCGTATTCTCGACAAAAAATAGCCCAAGAATAAAAGCTACCAAACCTGAAAGGATTTTAGTTGTAGATTACTACCTCATACTTGGAAACTTTCCATCACGTCGCAGTTTTGAGAAATCCGTGGTCAAAGTTCCAAATTTTCGATTTTTAGGCACTTTTTGCGGCTTAATAGCAAGAAAACCCAGACACCTTTCAAAAAATGGATAAAGGCGATTGTGGGCGTTAGAGGGGGCGTGTCACCTTTTTGAAACAATATTGCGCTGCGTAGGAACTCCTACAATCTGCATGCAAAATGCCAATAGTTTCCGAGATCTCAGCTTTTATACGGGCAGACAGACGGTTAATGTGGTCAGGACACAATATGCATTACTAGTAATGGGAAAAGTATGCTAGGGCCGAATCACCTTCGGGTCTCCATTACGAATTCATAATACTTTTCCAAAATTTGAATGCAAAATGTAGACAGACTAGAGAAAATTCAACATACAATTTGAAAAACGTATAGTGCGTTGTAATGCTGTTCATTAATGTAAAACAAAACAAGAGAGAACGCTATAGTCGGGTTGGTGTCCCGACTAAAGGTTGTAACTCAGCTAAAGGGAGTGCGAGGGAGATATAAACTTTGATCAGGCTTAACTTTTTAACGAATGGTCCGATTTAAAAAATTTCTTCTGCATTTCGATAGGTATAACTAAACGCAACAAAATTGCATTTATACTTATCAGAAATATTTGAAAATGTGGGCGCCAGGCACATTTTAGTATGGTTTGTGGGCGACTATGGGCGATTGTGGGCGTTAGAGGGGGCGTGGCGGTCGCCTGAAATAAACTTGCGCTGCGTAGGAAGCCCAAGAATATGTGTTGGTAATCCCAATATTCTAGCTTTTGTAGTTTCCGAGATCTCAGCGTTCATCCGGACGGACAGACGGACATGGCTAGATCGACTCGGCTACTGATCCTGATCAAGAATATATATACTTTATAGGGTCGGAAAAGCTTCCTTCTAGCTGTTACATACTTTTGCACGAATACAATATACCCTTTTACTCTACGAGTAACGGGTATAAATATCCTTTCCTCATGTAGGAATTGAACATGGGTATTTTTGTATAATGGATGAAAAGGCTAACCGCTCGGCCATTGTCTGTGCTTTTATTAGTTCGTTAAACTATACTCAAAATGAATGTTGTTACTATTGATGACCCGAAGCTCAAATGTGACGGAGGTGAAACGAAAAAAACGAACACATAGGAAAAATTTTGTTGGTGTGTTTGTAATTTTTGACGAAGGACATCGTTAACGAACAAAAAAACGAAGCCATAGGAGGGAGCTTTGATTACAACTTCACTGACAAAAAACAGCGATCGTAATCGATTACATTTTCTACACTTGTAATGCATTTTTTCGGTAATAGTCTAGAAGAGCGGCCTGAGCACCAAAAACCGCGAAAAAATTACCCTCGATGGACCGCGATTTCTTAGGAATTTACGTGCAGAAGATTATTTGCGGAAATGCATGGTTCTCTTGTTATTGCATTTCAAAGTTGCGTGTTTTGCTATAAAAACAAAGTAGGATTTTGAGGTGTTTTGTGTCATTTTGCTATAAAAACAATGTAGCATTTTCTAGGAATTTATGGGTTTGCTATAAAAAACAAGTAGGCTTTTGTTGCTTAATCAGAAATTGCACTTTTGATTTTTGTTTACTATGGATTCCTGCAACGGGTGCACTATTTCTTATAAAGACTTTTTTGCCATGGACGAAGAAGAAGTGTTTGCATTTCTGCAGAGACATGGAGTTGTTCTAAAGAGCAAGGACTGTCCCAACTGCAGTAAGCCCGCAACATTGTCTTTCAATGCGAAGAGACCGATTAGTACGCCATTTTGGAGGTGCCGCAGGATGATAAGTAATCATCAACAGAAACGGAAATTAAGAAAAGTTCAATGCTCCTTTAAGGTAACAATTGTTTAATTTAAAAAAAATATTGCTTTAAATTATATTTGTAAGGAATCCGCCATCAAACGGACATTCTTCAGCAAGTCCCACGTTGGCATTGAACAGGCCTGTAATTTTGTGGCTTGGGAGATGAAGGGTTCAACAATCTCATTCCTTCGGGAAGAACTAGGCTGGTCCCAACAGACGGTGGTTGACTGGAGTAATTTTCTTCGGGAAATTTATCTTAGCTGGACGAAGAAGAACGCAAAACAAATAATAGGTGGAGACGGTTTAACCGTCGAAATTGACGAAACCAAAATTGGCCGGCGCAAGTATAATTGCGGTCGCGTGGTGGATGGCCAGTGGGTTTTCGGAGGAATTTGCAGAGAAACCGGTGACTTTTTTTTGGTGCCTGTGGAGGACCGTAGCCAGGAAAAGCTCCTTCCAATTATAGAGGCCAACATAGCCAATTAGGGTTGTCGAATTTTTAAAAAATATCGTATCGATGATATTTGGTTTTTGAAAAAATATCATTAATGATATTTGAAAATATCAATTTAAAATATCGATATTTTCTATTTTTTCAAAATATTTAAATTTTAATGGGAGAGGACATCACAGGCTGTTCATTTAAAATTCACAGCGCACATTACCGTTAATATGATGGTTTAAGATATGAAGAAATTCAAGAAAGCGAAAAATGTTATCAAATCAAATTCACGTTTTTTTATTAAATACAAGAATTCTAAAATGAAAGCTTATGTTCTTCATATATTTTGATGCAATAATTATTGGTTAAAAAGACAATCTCCACGGTCCAGATTTTAAAAAAATTTCGTTTTTAAAAACAAAAAATGGTCTTTTAATGTTTTTCTTAAATTTATAGGTGTTTAAAAAAACCCGAAATCACAATTTTTCGACTCTCAAGGAGAAATTTATAGGGGCTTACAAATTTTTCGACTTTCATGGAGAAATTTTCGAAATCCTTCTCTTGGAGACCGTTTTCCTGGCCAGATTCGTGATTAGTGCAACAAAATATATATATATATATATATATATATATATATATATATATATATATATATATATGAATATATACATTTTCAAATTTTTGGACACATCACCATTTTTAAAGTAGGCATATTATGTAAATTACAAATAAAATGATATGAAATGCTAGGAAAAGAAATCTGTACTTAAAGACTTTAAAAATACTCGCTCTGTTATATGCTGGTCCGTCATACAACTGCGGGCATCTCAAACCACGCCATCTTATGGCAGAAGACCATCTTTCAGATGCAACTGAACTTTCAGGAGTAATAAGGCAAGCTAGGGCTAAGTCTTTAAAGTGACCAACCATTAGAAAGGACAAAAATATCATTTACAAATAATATCGATATTCGATATTTCGGACCAAAAAAATATCGCTATGATAATATATTTTTAAAGAAAATATCATCGATATATCGATATTTTGATATATTTTCGACATCCCTATCGCCAATGGAACCAGAATTATATCCGACTGCTGGAAGTCATACAATAGTTTAAAGGATGCGAACTATTCTCACATGACCGTTAATCAATCAGTAAACTTCGTCGACCCTGAAACGGGAGCCAATACACAGCGAATAGAGAGACTATGGCGTGATCTAAAGGAGAACATTCCCCACTATGGCCGGAAAACGGAGCAATACCAAGGGTACCTAGCGCGATTCACTTTTTTGAAAAGGCACCCAAACCACACCTCAAGATTCCATGCAATTTTCTCAGCAATGGGCGAATTGTTTAATCCTGAACGCGATGTTAGTATTTAAAAAGAGATGGGAAATGCTAAAAAAGCGCCGGAGGCGATTTTTTTTTAAATTTCTTTGCCTCCGGCGCTTTTTTAGCATTTCCCATCTCTTTTTAAATACTAACAATTAACTATCTTAAATTTCAGGAATCCACCGATACGGACAATGAAAAGGAATAGGCTTAATCTGTACCACTAACCAGCATTTTTTATAAATAAATATTTACTGTCCAATCATTAACCATAGTTTAATATAGCATTTTATTTACTATTACAAATGAGTTACAAGTATAAGGAGGTACTGAACTAAAAACTCTCGTAATTGGCTTTGATAAAGACTAAGGTTGATCCTCCTCGGATTGCGATTTCTTAAGATTCATCTTAAAAATGTATATGTTGGTCATCCATGCTCGCCCAAGCTCTTAAGGAATCACGGTCCATCGAGGATATTAATTCGCGGTTGTGGGGTCTGGCCTGCTATAAAAACAATTTCACACTTTTGTCGAATTTTTTCGAACGCTTATTATTTTGACAACAAACGGAAAGCCCATATGTTTTTTATAGCAAAATGACACAAAACACCTCAAAATCCTAGAAAATCCTACTTTGTTTTTATAGCAAAACACGCAACTTTGAAATGCAATTACAAGAGAACAATGCATTTCCGCAAATAATCTTCTGCACGTAAATTCCTAAGAAATCGCGGTCCATCGACGGTAATTTTTTCGCGGTTTTTGGTGCTCAGGCCGCTCTTCTAGACTATTACCATTTTTTCTCCAGACCCCATTTACATGTTCGCCTCTGGGACCGATGAGCGATTCAGTTTGCTCGGTCGAGTCTTTGTTCACCCGAGACCCTTTTCGTCGTAAATGCTCGGCAAAAGGTCTTTTGAGCATGTATGTGTACTTCTCATATCCCTGTAGTTCGCCTGGACTGGTCCCGAACTTGCGAAATCGCCATACACCGGGGGCGTGGGACTAACCCCCGTTCATACCACCCGCAATGTAAATTTCTATCCACGTCATATGGCGAAGTTCTGCATTACCTTTCTCCACAAAAGGGACCGATAGGTGGTCCCATATTATACCCCTTTTCGCCACAAAAGGGGCCACCTATCGGACCATCTATCTGACCACCTATCGGTCCCTTTTGTGGCGAAAAGGGGTATAAAATGGGACCACCTATCGGTCCCTTTTGTGGAGAAAAGGGGTATAAAATGGGGTTGGTGTTTTCTATACCAAAAAAGCTGAATTCTATGAAACTACCCAAGAAAAAATACTTTTTGTTTTTTTATATTATAGGTAGGCATTTTTTTTATTTTTTAAAATTATATAATATAATATATATATATATATATATTAGGGTGGGTCGATTTGGAGGTCATCAAATCGTAGGGGGGGACGTATTCTATGGGCAATTTTGCCAAAGAAACTATACCTTGGAAATCACGTTTGACCCTCCGCATTTGCAAGAGAAAAATACATTGAAAAAATGCTTTAAAGAAAACAAAACATTTTTAACAAAGGGGAGAATTTAAAATTTATAAATATTTAACGGCTACTATGATATTTTATTTATATATATATATATTTTTCATCAAATACTGGGGTTTTTTCTTTTGCAAATGCGAAGGGTCAAACGTGGTTTTTAAGATATAGTTTCTTTTTCAATATTGCTTAGAATTCTTCCTAAATTACGTTCCCCCCCCCCCCCTACGATTTATCACTTTTTTTGGCCCATACAAATCGACCCAGTCTAATATATATATATCTATAAATATAATTTTTTGAACATCTTCCTCTGTTGACACGTTTTTATTGAGTTCCTCATTGTTATTTGATTTTGATTTGGTTTTAAAAAGTCGATGTTTCTGCATTACCAGATTCTGGAACAATATTTAAAAAAAAAGTAAGATTTTAGTGTTTTAAAATAAAACGAGAACAGAAACTAACTTCGGCAAGCCAAATTTTTAATACCCTTGCTGAATATAGGAATGAAATTGTGACTAGAAAAGCATAAATATAAAATAAGAATAACCAACAAATAAATTTAGACTTATTTCACGCTTTTGAAACTTGAACCGACAGACAGACGGACATGGTTAAATGAATATATTTGGCAAGAAAGTCATGTCGTTTTTTTAGTAATCGTTTTTAATCTAATTTATTTACGACTAAATGAGCACCAGGGTCACACTTTTTAGTATCGTTTTAAAGCTTATTGTCTTAGGTACTATCGATGAAAATTTGGTAATTATTCGATAACATTTGTGGAAGCTATAGCAAATTAAACATGGAGGATCAAAGTGAGCATTTTAGGCATATTTTGCTTTTTTACTTCCGAAAAGGAAAAAAAGCGGTCGAAGCTCGCGAAAAATTGTGCGAAGTGTATGGTAAAGATGCCATCAGTGATCGCCAATGTCAGCGCTGGTTTGCCAAATTCAGGCTTGGAGATTTTGGAGTTAAAGACGTTCTGGTCGACCATCGGCCGTTTTTGACGAACAAATTCAGGCTTTGCTGAATGAAAACCGGCGGGAGATGTCAGAGAAGCTCAGTGTCGCATGCAACGGTTGAAAACCATTTGAAGAAACTTGGCTACGTAAGCAAGCTCGATGTTTGGGTTCCGCATCACTTAAAGGAAATTCACCTAACTAAGCGTATCAATATCTGCTATTCTCTGCTTCAACAGATTAAAAACGATCCTTTTTTGAAGCGGATCATTACTGGCGACAAAAAGTGGGTTGTTTACAATAATGTCCAACGAAAAAGACCATGGAGCAAGCCACATCAAAGGACGATTCCATCAGAGGAATGTTATGCTGTCTGTTTGGTGGAATTGGAAGGGTGTAGTGCACTTTGAGCTGCTGGGACGGAATGAAACCATCAATTCAGATGTGTACTGTCGCCAGCTATCCAATTTGGCGGAAAAAATTAAAGAAAAGGAGCCAGCACTAGCTAATCGCAAGGGTATAGTCTTTCACCATGACAACGCTAGGCCCCACACATCTTTGGCCACTCGGCAAAAATTAGCGGAGCTGAATTGGGAAGTGTTACCACATCCACCTCGTAGTCCGGACTTAGCACCTTCAGATTACCATTTGTTTCGCTCTCTTTAAAACTCTTTGAATGGTAAAAACCACTTGTCTCGATTCTTTGCTGGAAAAGACCAAAAGTTCTTCGAGCGCGGAATTATGCAGCTGCCCGAGAGATGGTCATTAGTGGTCGAACAAAACGGCCAATACATATTTGATTAATTATAAGTCCTGATACAAATAAATCATCTTTGAAAATATTGAAAAAAAAAACGACATGACTTTCTTGCCAACCCAATACTTTATAAAATATATATTTTTAGTTATTGCAAGCATTTTCTATCGCGGAAGTCACTATTTAGTGACGTCTAGAAGATGAAAACGATCGTCCGCGATATCGCATTCGGATCGCCGAAGTCACCCCCTTCGGGAAGAAATGTTCCACTACGGCGACACTTCCCGAAGTCACTTCTGAGTGACTTCCAAAAGTGTCGCGGAAGTCACTTCTAGAAGTGACTTCGGCGACACTTCTAGAAGTGACTTTGGCCACGCATCTACATTTCTACATCTACTGCATTTTTACTTTTCCGAAATATTAAAATTTTTAAAATCGTGTATAAGCTATTGTGGGCGTTAGAGGGGGCGTGGCACCTTCTTGAAATAAACTTGCGCTGCGTAGGAACTCCAAGAATCTTCATGCCAAATACCAATCCTCTAGCTTTTATAGTTCCCGAGATCTCAGCGTTCATACGGACGGACAGACGGACAGACAGACATGGCTAGATCGACTCGGCTAGTGATCCTGATCAAGAATATATATACTTTATGGGGTCGGAAACGCTTCCTTCTAGCTGTTACATACTTTTGCACGAATACAATATACCCTTTTACTCTACGAGTAACGGGTATAAAAAGTGCGTAGGTCACAGAAAAAAAGGGTAGTTTTCAGGTATACGATTCACGATCGCAACCCTTTTTAGGTAGTCAAATATGTTTTATCGTCCTTCCATCGTCCAGAAGTGCCTTAGAAGTCACTTCTCCACGATCGTGACCCTTTTTGTTTTTGTAAAATGTGTTCTATCGTATTTCTATCCTCCAGAAGTGACTAAGAAGTGACTTCTTCTCGATGGATGTATATTTTGTTTTTGTAAAATGTGTTTTGTCGTGTTTCTATCTTCCAGAAGTTACTAAGAAGTGACTTCTGGACGATAGGCGATAGAAATATCGCCTCTTTGCTTGCAGGGTACAAGCCTGTTCACATCAAACCATGTTTTAAAAGTGAAAAGCAGACAAAGACAGAAAAAATAGGATTAAAGGCAGATGGCATTCTAAGTAAATATATTGAAATTTTATCAAGAAACTAAGTATATTATAAAAAATACAGTTATAAAAATAACCTATCTTGAAGTGAACCATAGAAATGTGTAAAGGAGTTTAAGGCTTTTTTCCAGAAAGGCCTTTAACATTAAATCCCACAACAAACCCCTTCTGGCAGCAACAACGATCTCATGGCTTTAATCTAAATAGGAAAAAAATGTTCAATAAAATGTTAACATTAAGAAAAAAAGACTTACGTACGAGTCCTTTGCCCCACAAGTAATATTTTCGTTGAAGATACTTTGGGCCTCCTCATCTTTTCTAAGAAAATATTTCGTCACGTTTGTGTCTTTCATTCTTTGCCGACGTATGAGCCTGTTGATGTTTATGGCTGAATATTACATATTATTAGGTATTTCACTTGCACAACATATATGGTGGTACTCACCTGTTAACGACACTTCAAAACACAACAAAAAATAACACTTCAAATTTAAATTAAGAAAATTAAATACAATGTTTACAAAATTTGGCATGCGTGGGGGAAGAGATGGTAGCGACGTTGGGTAGTGATGGCAATTCGTTACGATTAACATTGCGCCTACCGACATCGAATAATCGATTGCAATAAAATCATTTCGCTAATATTATTTTGGTTTACTTATATTTATATAAAATTAGTTACTTATATATTTATTTTACATATTTAAGCACCAATAAAATCCAGAAAGAAAGAAAACGTTTTGCTGCGTAGTCACCGCTATTGTAAAAAATATTGCTGCAGCTAAATTGCTCATTATTAAATATAAATACTTGTCAAAATTTTCATTTAACAATTTTTATAATTCATATAGAAGTGTTCACTCTCCGATAACTCTTTTGCTCTAGTAAAAAATACACAAGCCCCCTATTGACCCTTAGGGGACCACTGGGTGATCGATCCCTTTTCTACCCCGAAAGTGCCACCGGCCCCCTCGAGAACTACAGGGATAGCTCAGTAAAAATTTTTACACAGCTTGCTTTGTTGCTCTCGTATAGCTGGATAAAAATGTGAATGCTCTTTCCCCACCGAGCAGCCTTAATGATTCTCAGCGGTCATCTTTTTTTTTCATCATTCTGAATGGATGTACTTCGTTTCATGCTCGCCTACCATTAATGACCAACAAAATTAATTTTTATGGCTAAAATTTAAGTCACCTTATTTGAAGGGAGTTGCGAAAGTGTTGCTAGTCCCACTTGCATAACAAATATCAGCGGAGGGGTCATTTTCGGCGCTTAATTTCATCCTGAACAAAAGACATAACATCTTTAACAATTTCAATGCTTAATTTGTAATATTAAATATAAAAACATGACTTAATAATAATAATAATTGCGTTATTTCATTATATAAAAATGCATCCACATTTTTAAATATTTGAATATAAAGTTTTTTAGCCTTTATATATTTCTCTTTTATTTTCCCTATAATTGTTGTTCTCTTTTTATCTCTCGCTTTCGCTCTCTCTTAAATGCTTCTCATGTCACAAAATATCTGAGGCAACTACACAATCAAACCCAGCAACAAAAACAAGAAAGGAAGCTAGCTTCGGCCAGCCGAAGCTTATATACCCTTGCAGATAAGTCCTTTTAATCACTAATTTTCCGTCCGTTTCTAAGGCAGCTATATGATATAGTTTTTTTTTTTTTTTATATATGTGCTTTTTTTATCTATCTAGATATTTAAACTTTAGAGTTATAAATATCTGCTGTGACGTTTCGTAACAGCTGTTCGAAACCCGGTATTCCTTGCGAGGTTATTTGGGTGAAGTGGCTTGTTATGGTAGGCCGCTTTCTGCTTTATTATCTTTACCGGTGGTTCCCAGATCTCTGTGGTGTTTTCGTTCCGAACAACCATGGTGCCCCATTTGTTCGCGGATTTTATTTACCGCTGTTTGTCAACGTTTGTGCCGCGTCCCCCAAGCTGGGAGCCGAAGTCCAAATGGGCTTAAGGGTGGAGTTGTAGAGAAGAACTTTAAAGTCCAGGCACAGGGGTATCGGAATAAACCATGTAGGCTGCAGCTTTAAGTTGAGATGACTTTCTTGATTCAACCCGCCAGTTCGTCGTCGGTGACGCCGAGAAGTACATCGCTGGCTTGGGGGATCTGCGACATCAAGTTAGCGGGGGGCACGATTGTCTATAAGGGTAAACGTTAAGTAACTTGTATAAACGCCATCTAGCCATCTACTACCACCAAACCATTCATGGGCACCCGCCAATGCGTCGAATGACGTGGGTCTCTCGTTCGTGGGGATCTTGTGTATAGGACAAACAGGGTAGGGCCCAGAGCCTACCTTGTGGACTCCGGCTTCAAGTCAACTCGTTGGATGCGTTGATTCATCTCACCTCGACCCTTTAGAGGTACCTAATTATGAGTAATAAAAGGCCTTCAAGCCACACTCGGTCGAATGCCTTACGCGAATATCGCCTAACCCGATTCGAAGCGACGAACACCGGTTGACTTCTCATTTCCTGCTCACGAAACCCAAATTGCCGGATAAGTTTTGTTCTCTTATAGGTGTAACGCGTAAGAGGCATTTTCTAAATAAGCACGAGTAGTTACCCGACAAGGATTTTGTCCCAGCTCGAAAACTAAACCATTTTTGGAACCGTTTTGTACCCGTTAAGCTTAAATCCACTCGAGTAGTAATTTGGGGTATAGTCGCCCCCTGGAGCCTTTTCGGTTTTAGTCTTCCTAAGAATGAATCGCTGGCTTGAAAAAAATCGGGTAATGCAGTTACTAACGCGGTAGTTGAAACGATTGTGGCGGCATTGGTTGGAAAACATTCGTAGGTGATGGCAAATTCGGCTCTGGCTTCGTCACTGCGGGCCCAAGTACCTAGGAATTCTAGAGTGACTATTCTATCGAAGCTTAAGTTTGGGTGAGCTCTCCACAAAGGATGCTTACTGGTCGGCGACAGTTCCGAGACCGCGCTGCGCAAGCTTCTTCTTGCTAGGGTTTTGTAAGCTGCGGGTGGCTTCATAAAGAGCTGCTCGAATGGGGCGATCTGCAGGATTGCCAAGCGCGTCTAGGCGTCGTTTTTCCCGAACTAGTTGTTCAATTTGGAGATTAGTTTTGTATTGGTTGCTACGCACGGTTGTCTCTTCTGGTGTTGAGATTTTGGCTGCTGCCACGAGTACTGACTCCAGGGCATCAGCACAGAAGTCGATGTCGTTCTCTATGTTTAACTGTGGTGTTAGTTCAATGTGGGAACTTACGTACTTTTTGTACTTTAGCCAGTTAGTTCTAGTCGAGGTCAGCCTGAGGGGGTGCTCGATTACTTTCGGGCTTTGAAGGAGAGTTATTAAAACAGGCGAGTGGTCCGATGATAAGTCCGATAGCGATTTGGCGCTTACTAAATTTCTTGGGATGTTCTTGGTCACAGCGAAGTCAATTAAGTCCGGTATTTTTCTGGGGTCAGCTGGCCAGTATGTGGGGCTGCCAGTGGAGACATAGTCGAGTTTGTTGCTCAAATTTATAATTGCTTTATACAGTTGTCTTCCTTTGGGGGTCACGAGTCTTGATCCCCAGTGCGTGTGCTTGGCGTTGTAGTCTCCTCCTGCTATAAAGCGATCTCCGAGTGAATTGTAGAAGTCCAAGAATTGCTCTTCAGTTATTGCAAAACGCGGTGGGCAATAGACAGCGGCTATAGTGATACTGCCGTTGCCTGCTTGTAGTTTTATAGATGTAGCCTGCAAGTAATTTGTTGCAAACCTCTGGTGAAAGTGGTGCTTAATGCGTTCCCTGATTAAGATTCCAGTTCCTCCGTGAGCCTTACCGTCCGGATGATCTGTGCAGTATGACGTATAACCTCTTATTTGGAAGTTGTATTTACTTGTGAGATGTGTTTCTGACAGCAGCATTACATCTATTTGGTTTTCATTGAGAAATTGAGTTATTTCAAGTTTGTGCCGTGAAACGCCATTGGCATTCCACATGGATATTCGAAGACAAGACATCGATTATTTTGATTGTTGGGATGTGAGCAGTTTTATTAAAAGGTTTTGATTTTGCATAAGGTTATCCATAGTTGTTTTCATAAAGGACATAAATTCCATCATACCCTTTTGTAAAGTCAGCATCATGGTTTCGATGCTGTTTGGTGTTTGTCCTATTGCATGCTGAGGTGTTATTATATTTTGCTCAGAGCATTGAGCTTGTGGAAACCCTGTCTGATTGGCAAGTCCTGTTTTTAGGGCACTGGCGTATGAAACTCCCCCATTTGTGTTGAGGGGCCCAAATGAAGATCTGGCTGCTTTCGCAAAGAAAACATCAGGTGTGGCTTGGATTTACGTATACATTTTGTGCATTCTGGAGCGTCATACTTACGTGTTAACCGACTCTTTAACTCTTTGTAACAGTTCGATAAATTAAAATCGAATTTCGAAAGCATTTAAAAAGAGTCATATTCCAGAGTAGAAGAGAATACAATAAAAGTCAACGAAGCAATAATTTATTTCTTTTTATATTCCCATTAATTTTCCGATCGTTCCTATGGCAGCTATATGATATAGTCCTCCGATTTTAAACAAATTTTATTCGAAATTCAGAATTAGATAAAAAATGGCATTTCCAAAAGTAGGAGGTTCTAGGTTCAAAAACACCAAAGATAATATTTTTTTACATTTTTTCCCCGATTATTCCTATGGGAGCTATATGATATAGTTGTCCGATCCGGCTCGGTCCGACTTATATACTACCTGTTATAGATATAAGACTTTTTGGAAAGTTTTAGCCCGATAGCTTTAAAACTGAGAGACTAGTTTGCGTAGAAACAGACGGACATAGCTAGATCGACTCGTCTAGTGATGCTGATCAAGAATATATATACTTTATGGGGTCGGAAACGTCTCCTTCACTGCGTTGCAAACTTCTGACTGAAATCATAATACCCTCTGCAAGGGTATAATAAAGAACTTTTGTAGGAGACCTTTTGTTGGTTTGCTCACCTACTGACTGTCAATATATGAGCGGCGAATGATTTTGTTCGTATCGAGCGGTCAGTTGGGGACCGATCCGAGTGTTCCTGTCAACCAAAAACCCGAGACCGAGAGCACAAACGAAACGAGCCACTGAGCAGCCCGATTAGAAAAATTCGGTTGACCCTATTTTACAAGCTCTGCAATATATCCTTTTACTTTACGAGTAACATGTATAATAATGTCATAATGTATAATAGTGTCATAACGCCCTTTCAAAAAGTGTCATTGCACTATGGGGCATTTGACCACTTTTGTTGTCCGAAATTAATAACTCGGTCAATTCAAAAGATATTGAAGTGAAACTTTACCAGTCGCCATTTTTTATCCCTACGCATACTATATATGAGTCCGGATCGGACAACTATATCATATAGCTGCCATAGAAACGATCAAATTCAAATTCATTTTTCACAGTCAAGAGGAAGAATTCAGAGTTGCACCGAAAAAACATCGCCAATGTATCGTATAAAAGAGCCCGTCTTATAGGGTCTTCCCACACAGCTCCATCCACCATCTACCATCCGTTGAACGGATGGTCCGTAAGGTTTTGCCGTTCCGAAAATTTCCCAGTTAGTCCGCCATCCAATTTTGACGGACTTTGACGGGCACTTTTATGCGATAGTTAGGCGATGTTTTTTCGGTGCAACTCTGAATTCTTCCTCTTGACTGTGAAAAATGGAACGTTGACTACGAGAACAAATCAAATCAATGGCGGGAAAACATTAAATAATGCTCAAGTTCATTGTTTTTTGGCTATTGTTGAATTATTTGTAGTTTGTTATGAGCGGAAAAGCATTCGCCAACAAGTTGCTATGTGTGGGCAAAAATTTAAGCTGTTCTGCAAACGAAAACATCAATGTTTGCAGCGAAGTCTCAGAATATGTTCTGCAATTCGTATAAAGCTCCAAAGTTGCTATAAATTACCAAAACAGCACAAATTTGGTTTTGTTTACAAATTTTACACATTAATATTGGCTAGACAGAGGCGTAGTAAGAGCGGAGTCTGGGGTACGGGAGCTTAGGCTCTGCCCCAGTCAGCAATATGTATGCATAATCGTTATAGAATTTGTTATAAAAGCTCAGATATGTTTTAAACTATTATCTTATGCTATTTATTACATTATTTTACAATAAGTTTAGGAAAACGCAATTTTACGCCAGTTTTGACGAGTTGAAATCCCCCTTCGTCAATGTTGAGTTGTGCAACTGCTCTTAAGTCAGCTGTTATCGGATGGTAGATGGTGGATGGAGTTCTGTGGGAACACGAGTTTCACATTCGTCAAAAATCCCAACCGTTTCACACGGATGGACTCTATGGGAAGAGGCTATAAAAAAAGGAAAAGGGAACACAATCGCTGTTGCAAATTTAAGCGGAACTGTGTTCCCACAGATCGGCCCCAACAACCCCCGAAATCGTGTGTGCAGACGGTGTAAGCTGGAGGTTGCTCATGCCATAAAAAAACAAGACAGAACGCTATAGTCGGGTTGGTGTCCTGACTATCTAATACACGTCACTCAGCTAAAGGGAGTGCGAACGCTGTAGTTGGGTTGGTGTCCCGACTATCTAATAATCGTAACTCAGCTAAAGGTAGTGCGAGGGAGATGGAGATAAAACTTTGATCAGGCATAACTTTTTAACGAATGGTCCGATTTAAAAAATTTCTTCTACATTTCGATAGGTATTGATAAACACAACAAAACTGCACTCCTACATTTCGAAAATATTTAAATTTTTAAAATCGTTGATAAGCTATTGTGGGCGTTAGAGTGGGCGTGGCACCTTTTTGAAATAAACTTGCGCTGCGTAGGAACTCCTAGAATCTGCATGCAAAATGCCAATCTTCTAGCTTTTTTAGTTTCCGAAATCTCAGCGTTCATACAGACAGACAGACAGACAGACAGACAGACAGACGGACAGACAGACATGGCTAGATCGACTCGGCTAGTGATTCTGATCAAGAATATATATACTTTATGGGGTCGGAAACGCTTCCTTCTAGCTGTTACATACTTTTGCACGAATACAATATACCCTTTTACTCTATGAGTAACGGGTATAAATAGTTATACCTCTTTTCACGATGAGATATTTTTTTGAATTCCGAGCCGTTAGAAGACTTCTTGTTCCTGCGCCATTCCTTATAGCAGCAGTCTTCGGCATGCCGATCAGCTTTTTTAGCTTCAGCGATTTTAAACGGTTGTGTGCAGAGTGTATAAAGCCCTTTATTTTGTAATAGCCTTTTCCCATAGAGTCCATCCGTGTGAAACGGTTAGGATTTTTGAAAAATGTGAAACTTGTGTTTTCACAGTGCACATCCACCATCCAGGAACAGCTGACTTGAAGAGCAGTTATTCAACTCAACATTAACAAAACTGTTAAACTGGCGGAAAATTCTAAAAATTCTTCTAAACTTATTGTAGAATAATACAATAAATAGCATAATCGGGGGTGTCACAGAAATCTCTTCCAACCAAATTTCCCCCAAAAGCAAATCTCGGTGTCACAGACGTCATTTTTGACGGTTTCTAAATTCCCCGTATTTTGCCGGACGTTTTGATAAAATTAACCAACTTACAACTGTTTTCCAAAAATATGACTTTAATTAAGACAACTCTAATGAATTATATGAACAATCTGCATACTACAATTTTTATATTTACTTTGGGTTATATAATATATGTAAAAATATGCTTTTTATAAAACCTCTCGAAAAAATTAGCTAAAATAAAACCGTCGGCAAACCGTCCAACCTGACAGTGTTACCAATTATATCGAACTTTAAAATACCAAATTTCGGAGTAGTTATCGAAATGTTGTGTTAACGAATTATTTATTCAAACGTATTTAGAATTGTAGTTAAAAATAAAACTTATTTCTGGTAAAAATTGCATGTTAAAAGCAGTTGTAGTTATTGAGAAAATAATAAAAAACATGCCGCCTTTGCAAAAAGTTGGCAGCTGTCGTGAAAATTGGCCTATTTTTTGCCGGATAAGACGCCAGCTGTGAATAACAAGAAAACATGTACGTAAAAGTAAACAATTTTTGTTTATTATTAATTTAAACTAAACTTGCTCATTTTCAGGGGTAAACATAGGTCACCAGCGCAAGACGCCATATTCTTGCGATTCATTCGCGATAATATCGACATTGCCAAAGGATTTACTCGGGGCGAACCCGTTCTTGTGACCACTGCTTGGGAGGACCTGGCCAATGACTTAAATACCCATGGACTACCATGTAAAACCGCTTCTAAGGATTCTCCTCTAAATCCTAGCTTCTCGCAGATTCTGTCTTTGCAAGTACTCCATGTAGTACTCCAAGTACTACATTTTGGTTCTCTTTTAATATTTTTGCCAACTTATAAATGCAAATAAGCCAACGCAGCCGCTGCAAACAGTTGCCCAGGGCTGCAATATGTAGCCTGGCGGGTAATTCAAATCTTTCATTTTTTCTTTTATTTTGCACAATATGCGCTTTAAACGAGTATACTTTATGTAATTTTGCAAGAAAAACATATATTAAGTTTAAAACTTATTGGAAAATAGTCAAAATAAGTCAAATAAAATTCGATAATTATTGAATATTCGATATTTAGTGTATGCATCCAGCCCTGGTCGTTTTCGGTAAATTTCCCGAAAAAATCTTTGATCGGTTGGTTTCTAAACCAACTGTCCCCAAATCCGTCCCCGGTTTCTGTGACACCCCCGAATAATTGTAACTTTCATCTTCCAAAACGTTTCGCAGTAGGCCCACATTAAAATTACATGATTAAATTAATGGTAGTATACGAATAATAGGGTATTTCTAATAATGCTCTAGACGATTTTCTATGCGGAATGTTAAAATAACATAATTAACCCGTTTAGTTGATTAAGGGAATGTAACAAAAGAAAAATCGATTTATTTGAACTCTGATTCGAGCCTAAGCCCTGCTCGTGATCATCAATGAACCGGTTCGTAAAACTATCTGTCGATTAGGTTTGAGCCCCGAACCGAACCCATGCCAAAATAATATGAGTTCACAACCCTGTTATATATAATATTATTTGCATTATTTGTTAAGCATTTCAAAGCAGGCTGACAATGCGTGGATATGAAAAATTTGAACGAAATGAAATTTTATACCCTCTTTCCATAGCGTCCATCCGTGTGAAACGGTTGGGATTTTTGACAAATGTGAAACTTGTGTTCCCATAGAGTTTCCATTAACATCCACATCCAATAACAGCTGAATTGAAGAGCAGTTGCTCAACTCCAAATAAGGAGTATGCATACGTATTGCTGACTGGGGGAGGCCCAAGCCTCCCGTACCCCACACTCCGCTAGCCAATATTAATGTGAAAAATTTGTAAACAAAACCAAATTTGTGTAATTTATAGCAACTTTGGAACTTTATAGGAGTAGATAGTACACTTTTAATTAATATTAGTTATTATATACGAAGTGCAGAACATATTCTGAGACTTCGCTGCAAACATTGATATTTAAGTACGCAGAAAAGCTTAAATTTTGGTCCACACATAGCAACTTAGCGAATGCTTGTCCGCTCATAACAAACTACAAATAATTAAACGATAATCAAAAAAACAATGAACATAAGCATTATTTAATTGTTTTCAGCCATCGATTTTATTTGTTCATTTAGTCATCGTTACAATTTTTACAGTCAAGAGGAAGAATTCAGAGTTGCACCGAAAAAACATCGCCTAACTATCGCATAAAAGAGCTCGTCAAAGTCCATCAAAATTGGATGGCGGACTAACTGGAGCTCTGTGGGAAGACCCTAATAGTTTATGTTGATGTTTCTCTTTGCTTATGTTTCGATAAGCAACTGTTGCCATGTTAGCTGTTATTGGATATGGAAGAGGGTGCAATTTGTCCCAACTTTTCCACCCGGATGGAATCTGTGGGAAGAGACTATTAACTGCAAATATGTGCAATTCCACTGTTTCACTTGTGAAGTTAAATGCAACCAATGTGCTTGTAATTCCCAGTGCAACCCTGTGCAGTTATGCTTGGTCTAACAACTGCTCGCTTCCGTCTTTTGGATTTTTACCGTCTTGTAAGTTGGTCGTTGGTCTGAAACGTATTTACGTTAACTTTTTTTTTTTTTTAAAGTGCAGAACTTGTAATGTAAATTTCGAGTTTTATTTCACTTATTGTTTCGTTGTGTGATGATGTTTTCCATGCATCACTCTAATTTTTGTGCTGATTGTGGATTTCTGAATATCATACACACGTCACATGTTCCGAATTGAAGCATGTACATACGTATAATAATTATCTGTATTGTAGATTATAAATGTGTTATTTCGGATTCACCTTAATTGTACTGTATAAACAGTTGATGGACCAATGATGTGACAGTTATTAAATAACGAATGAATTTGTTACTAGGTCTATTAATTTGCCGAGATGGGGGCCTATCGGTATATGCAGGAACTCTATAGGAAGAAGCAGAGTGATGTGATGCGATACTTGCTGCGTATTCGAGTTTGGCAATACCGTCAATTAACTAAATTGCATCGATCACCTAGACCTACCCGTCCGGATAAGGCAAGACGTTTGGGGTACCGTGCAAAGCAAGGATTTGTGATTTATAGGATCCGTGTTCGTCGTGGCGGCCGCAAGCGTCCAGTGCCCAAAGGTTGCACCTATGGCAAGCCAAAGAGTCATGGTGTAAATCAACTAAAGCCGTATCGTGGATTGCAATCTATTGCCGAGGTAAGAAAAACAGTTATTTTAGGCCTAGTACCAGTTTCAATCAAGATTGATTGAAAACAAATCCATTTTCATTAAAGTGGGTACTCCAAAATATTAAACACAAACCTTGATGACAACACTTTTACATGAAAATTATGTTGACTATTTAACTTCCTTAGATGTCTGACATTTATCAATTCAAAGATGAGACTTTTATTAAAATATAATTATAACGATTTTAAATTTATTATAGGAACGCGTTGGCCGTAGACTTGGTGGCTTGAGAGTTTTGAACTCGTATTGGATTGCTCAAGATGCTTCATACAAGTACTTTGAGGTAATCTTGATTGACACTCATCACAGCGCTATTCGCCGTGATCCTAAAATCAACTGGATCTGCAAGCATGTCCACAAGCATCGTGAACTGCGTGGTCTTACCTCAGCCGGGAAAAGTTCCCGTGGTATTGGCAAAGGATATAGATATTCCCAGACTATTGGTGGATCTAGGCGTGCTGCCTGGAAACGCAAGAACCGTGAGCACATGCACAGAAAGCGATAATTTGTAAAGCTTATTTATTATCGGGTAAATAAAGCATTTCGTGCATTGTAATTATATTATTGGCACGTTAACGACACATGTATATATTTTATTTATGTATGTAAGCATTGTATGTTTGCAACTCACTGGTCGCCTCATAGGCCAAAATGGATAGAACTGAGTTCCCACTGGTTAACATATCAACAAAATCATACGCCTAGGATAACACTAAAAATTTGAGAAAAAAAATCATAAAACCAATTTAATTTGGTCTCATTCATATGCGCAATGACCTAAAAATGTATAAGTTTTTTGGAATTGGTTATGAAACAACAGTCTTAGAAGGTAGACTACAGCGGTCGGCACACACATACGATGTCACTTCGTTTTCTAGTTGTGAGTAATCCCAGCGGAAAAAATACACTGGAAATGTTATTTTCATTAGGTTTCTGCATACAAGCGGAAGGGACAAAACCTCATTCACCCCTTACATTTCTTCCGTCTCTGGTTTCAAAATACACGAGGGTGACACAAAAAGTGAGGGGTAAATGAGGTTTCTATGTGGTTTTCCAAAGGAATTTACATTTTCCCTACATCGTCGCCTGCTAAAAGATACAGTATTTCCAACATTTTCTGCTAAAAGGAACAGGATTTCCAACACACAAAGAACCACCCTCTCACTTTCGCGGTGGGAGCGTACGGGAGTGTCGAAACGCTAGCAGCGCAGCGGCAGAGAAATCGCCTATCCCGTGGGCCCAGCGCGCTGCCAAATAAAATTTTTTGCAAAAATCGCGTTTTACAGTTTGCGAATTGGCTCCAAAGTTTATCACCCATAAGCACTGTTGCCTTCGATCAACATTTTATTTTTAAACTAGGTGACATAGGCTGCGTTCAGCAGAACAACATGATCACTGATCACTAATGGATTTCTTACGATAGTTCTGCTGAACGCACATGATCACTGATCATGATGCAAGAATTTTGCATCAGTGATCAGGTAGCGTAAAAAAAGTATGCTACCTTTTCTTGATACATGATACATAGCTGTTGGCGTGTATCGATAGGCGAAATATCGAGTAGAATGGACATAAGGAGAAGACTGTAAACAAAGGCAAATATACAGTGCCGAACTTTATTATTGGCACACTTAGCAAATTTCAAAACCGCTTTTCTCCCTCTAATATATTGATTTTAAAATGTAACAAAATTTGTTAGGATAAACTGGATATTTATCTGTTAAAGTCACTTGGTTTCATTAATTTATCTCTTAAACCTAATTTTTTAAAATTAAAAAACCATAAAATGAGCTGTTTTTTCCGAACAAAATTATTGGCACACCTGTGTTGTATTTAACTATTACGCTAAAACTTAATCGATTTGACTAATTTTTTTTTGCTAAATCTGCTTTGCCCCTGTTGTCTAGATGGCATAATGCTAAATTTGTATCCTTAAAGCGTTAAAATAACTTAATTTTAACTAAAAACGGTTTAAAAAAATGTTAAATGCCAATGCATATATCTGTGCGAAAAATATTATTTTAATGGCAGGAACAGTGTCAATCATATGCTTATATTAGGAAATATGTGCCCAGAAGTTGTTTTTACCATTCGGATCCTTTTACGGCGTGTTTGAGGACTCTCACTGTGCCAAAATGCAAGGCACATAGCCCGACCGATGTGTTTAAGAGGCCAGGGAAGCGAAAGGATCAAGGAAAAGGATAATGTCAACCCTTAGATCTTATCAGCACAGATCAAAGTTTAGGATAGGAAGAACTTTTGCAAGGATATTCAACCAACGGCATTTTTAAAGGCCCTGCAATGTGCTAACTACATATTTTTGCAGCTAGAAAAAATGAAGTGAGATCAAAGGCCACCAATATAACCGTTTAGGGTACGAAAAGGGATTCTTTAGTATCCCAATAGACTTTTATAACCCTCTTACCTTATCAAGTGCTATACCAATCCTTTTCATAGACTTAAGGACTTGGAAAGTTGACCTGCAAAATAAATGGATTTTTTCTAGCTGCAAAAAAATGTAGTTAGCACATTGCAGGGCCTTTAAAAATGCCGTTGGTTGAATATCCTTGCAAAAGTTCTTCCTATCCTAAACTTTGATCTGTGCTGATAAGATCTAAGGGTTGAAAAAACAGCTCATTTTATGGTTTTTTAATTTTAAAAAATTAGGTTTAAGAGATAAATTAATGAAACCAAGTGACTTTAACAGATAAATATCCAGTTTATCCTAACAAATTTTGTTACATTTTAAAATCAATATATTAGAGGGAGAAAAGCGGTTTTGAAGTTAAATTTGCTAAGTGTGCCAATAGTAAAGTTCGGCACTGTAAATGAAAACCATGAATTCGGTTGAATCTATTGTTATTTTGCAAGAATTCTTTGATTTTGATGTGGCTACCAATGCAGTGTGCAATGCAGTAATTGCGGCGGTGGACGATATAGATTTAACAACTCGTCTTTTCAAAATAAAGAGGCGCTGTGTAAAATCAAAAAATGTGTAATATTAAAAAGGCTAATTAGATATTCTTTATTAAAGAAAATATACGTACAATCCATTTCAGTAAAGCAAAAGAACAGCTGTTTTGGCGGGTTGCATCGATACCGATAGGTTCAAGCCGATTACTTTTATAGCATGGTTAGGGGCTGTCCATATATTACGTAATCACCTAGGGGGGGGAGGGGGTCAACCAAATGATTACTCTAGTGCAAAACAATTTTTTTTTTGTATGAAGAATTGATTACATGGGGGGGGGGGGGTCAAATATCGCCAAAATGGTGATTACGTAATATATGGACAGCCCCTTATGTATCATGAGCGTTCAGCAAAACACACTTGATCACTGATTACTGATCCATCAGTGATCAGTGATCATTAGGGTGGACTTATTTTGTATGAAATTTTTAAGCCCATGCTCTCACCCCTTCATATATTGCCTTTGTTATGTCTCGACTATTTTTCTGGGATCCAACCATCGGATTCCGGCTAGCCATCGGATTTCTCAAGCGTGAGTATGACCTCGATAGTTGGATTTGTCGGCACACAGTAATAATTTATTTTCTTCAGACTTGATGACACTTTAAAAATGAAAGGAAACAAGGACTGCGGACCTGCTGTTGATGGCCTCGGAATATACCCTCCCATCCTTGAGCTGCTGTATCCTTTAAGCAACTCCCCGACACTGGATACTGGGTCTGTTATGCGTCACCTCACCCCATTTTTAACACTCTACTCGCTCATTTTCTTTTCCATTTTAATTCACAAAATTCATATAAATAACATTCACTTCTATTTCGGCAGCAAGCACGACCGGTTGTTTTCTGCTTCGTTTCAGTGAAAAACTTTTTGAGTATCAAAGGCTCTGTGAAAAAGTGTGTGAAATAAAGTAGAAAACTGTTTAGAAGCTTTCTTTTTGTGGAATAAAAAAGGAAAATTACTTCCAAGTGGTGTTCTGGTGAGTTTTTGGCAGGCTGGTAAAACCAGCGACTAACATGGCGGACGCCGGTAAAACGGTGTCGGCCAAAATAAAACCCCCTGATCTTAATATATATAGCAAAAAAATTGTGAAGAGAAACCTTGATCAGCAACCATCATCCAGTTTTTTGAAAGGATGTTCTTCTGAGAAGATTAGTGCAAAAAAAATGTGCATTGGCAAAACTGAGTATGCAGGTGTTAGTGCGAATCAGATGGACACAAGCGAAGACCAAATTAAAAACATGGCCGCCAAGTCAGGAAGCGAAGAGAGTGTAAACATAAAGAGTAAAAATGGGGCTGCAGCTGACTGTAGTCAAAATACCCAGGATGTCACCAAAAAAAACAATAGCACATTTTCAAGTTCCAATACATTAACCAATAGTGATTTCAATACAACAAAAGTTGAGGAAAAGCGTCTGTCTTGTTTATATGGATCTAATCATGTTGGTGTTGCTGCGGTTTTGGTTTCAACCAAGGAGTGTCAGCTTTTTGAAAATAAAAGAATTAAAAGTGGACTTTTTCTGTATGAAAAAATTAGGCATATGCAGTTAAATGGTTTCAAGGAAATCATCCCGCTTGCAGCTTCTTTATACAAAATATACTTTCAAAATGCTCGAGATGCCAACTCTCTAGTCCTGAATGCTGAGATAAAGAAGATGAAGATAAATGCTTTTATTCCACGAAACTTTGTAGAGTCTCTAGGAGTTATTAGGGGTATTCCCACAAATTTCTCAGAGCAAGAAATTTTTGAGAACTTAAATTCTGCAGTCAAGGTTATCCGTGTTGAGCGCATGATGAGGCGTCAGGAAAGCACAAATGGAGCTGAGGGTGTGAAGTATAACTTGATACCAACTGAGACTGTTAAGGTTAGCTTCGACGGAGCTGATTTACCGGAGAAAGTTGTTCTGTTCGAAATATGCTCTTTGAAAGTTGACCACTACATACCGAAAGTGCGTCAGTGTTTTAAGTGCGGTAGACTGGGTCACACTGCTTTTACATGCAAGTCATTAGAACGTTGTAGGAAATGTGGTGAGAAGGAATGTAGTGGTACCTGCTCGGTGCTCAAATGCATTCTGTGCAACGCCAAAAACCATAGTGCCAGGGATAGTCAAATATGTCCGGTGTGGGCGAAGGAGCAGGACATAAACAAAATCATGACAATCAAGAAGATAGCTAGGAAGGAGGTGTTAAGTTCTTACTCAGTGTCTCAGAATTATGCTCTCCTGGAAAATTATGACGACAACTTTCCTCCCCTAAACAAACAGGGAAGTCAGACACAGAACAAGGACCTCAAGGTAAATGCAGTTTTAAAAAAACATAGCTATGTCAGCAGATTGGTGGAAAAACCTATAGTTCCTGTTCAAAAACCTAACTTTCACTTGGAGCCGTATACAAATGACACAAGTGACCATGTTCCTTTCTTTCCTAGTTTATCTACTGAGGACAAAATTCATCATATCATTAGGCTGCTATCCCAAATTAGCAATACTAGTGAAATTATAGATCTGATCAAAGCTACGCAAAATATCAATCAAAACAGTGCAGGAGGAGCGGATTTAATAACGTACAAAATGATCAAGTCTCTTAGTACAGAAGTCAAGATTGAGTTGGTAGCCTTATACAACAACATGGTTGCAAACTGTGATTTTCCACAGGAATGGAGAATTATCAAAGTTACTCCGATTCCCAAAAGGAACAAAGATTTATCAGACGTCAAAAATTTCAGGCCCATATCGCTTATATCCTGTCTTGCCAAAACAATTAACTGCATGATTAAAAATAGATTAGAGATTTTCATAAATGAAAAGAAATTACTACCATACAGGTCTTATGCATATCAGAAAGGAAAATCAGCGGCGATGTGCATAAATGATGTGATAAATGTCATTGCTTTAAGGAAGAAGAATAGGTTAAATGTTGTACTAGCAGTTGTCGACCTATCCAATGCATACAATTGTGTAAATCTGAATTTTCTAAAGTTGATCATGGAAAACGATGGATTCCCTAAAGTCTTCATAGACTGGATTCTTAGTTTTCTATCTAATCGTGTTTTGAAATTGGGAAATGCAGTACAGGTGGCAAATGGTGGGGTTCCTCAAGGATCCTGCTTATCTCCAATCTTGTTCAACATATACACAAAGAGATTGCATCAAATAAACGATGAAAACACTCAGATTATGCAGTTTGCGGATGATTTCATGATTATCTCGTCAGGAAAAGCATTTAATAGCGCGGTTGAAAATTTGCAAAACAAACTCACAGATTTCAATCTACTTTGCAAGGACCTCGGTTTTACTTTTAACCCGAGCAAGTCGGTGGTAATAAATGTCGGTAGAGGAAGCAAAAAAGTAGTGAACGTAGCAGTGGAAAATGTGGCTGTGCCAAATCTCAAAAATGTTTGTTTTCTTGGTAGAATTATATCTGGAAACATGTCGCATAAAGAGCATGTCAAAAAAATTAAAGCCGATACCAAATCTAGTTCAAAAATTCTGCACTATGCAACTACTATCAAGTCTGGATTGAAACCAAAAATTAGTGTAAATCTTTTTAAATCTTTTGTAAGAAGTAAGCAGGAATACGCCATAACCAGCATTGCCGACATGGGTAGTGGAGTGAACAAGAGCTTAGAGATTGCTCAGGCTGGAGCCTTGAGAAGATGCGTAGGTGTGCCTCCGGGGACAAGCAAGCATGAAATTTTTGTGCTTGCCGGTGTAATGCCACCGATTTTCAGAGCAAAATTTCTTACTGCTAAAGAATTGTTTAAAGTGAAAACACAAAACCCCTCGCTCTTTGAAACCATTAGGTCATCTTTGGCTGAAACAAGCTACACCAGCACCATACATGAATTTCAGTTCTTTTTTGAAAACACTAGAATTCGAGACCAGTTTCATATATCCAACAAGATCCGAATAAATGAAAAGGTGATTAGCAAGAGCAAAAATGAGTATTCAGTTGAGGAACTATGTGCCTTTTATGGGGAAATTATTGAGAAATACATGAAAAATGGGTGGAACATAATCTCCACAGATGCATCCATAGGTCCTGCTACAGGTGGCATTGGTGTACTTGAAATGCCCAGCCGTGCGACTCACAAATTTAAATTTGATGTGCCTCTCTCTTCAGTAAGTGCCGAGCTTGCTGGGATCAAAATAGCATGTGAGATTTTGAACAGATCCAAGTACAAAAATGTAGTTATAATTTGTGATTGCCTGGGTGCCATTAGCTTAATAAAAAACAAAAAGTCTGAGGCGTACATGGTACAAGAAATACATAGGTTAATTGAAGATTCGGAGGTGGAAATTGTAGAGTTAGTTTGGGTACCTGGCCACAAAGGCATTAACATAAACGAACAGACTGATAGTATTGCTAAAATAGCTGTAAACGAAGGGGAAGAAATAGACATAAGTCTCAATATTAAAGATGCCTTAAGAGAGATTAAAAAAATCCTACAGTACAAGTGGAATGAAGAATATAAAAACAAATGCATGATCAAAGGATCAAATCTTTTAAAGGTCTTCCCAAATATTCCCAAAAAACCCTGGCACCATTTCTTAAAATGGAATGCCAAAAGCATTAAAGTATTAAACAGACTTATGGTAGACTCGACATATGACAAGGTATTTCTTCACAAAATAAAAGCTGTTGATACTAACCTATGTGACCTGTGTAATGTTCCGGAATATGCCGAGCATTCAATTTTTAACTGCCAAAAACTAATCAACATACGTAGGAAATTCAAAATTTTCAAGTATTATAAAGATCTTAACGAATTACTAACCAAAAAAGAACCGCTTCATTTAAGGGAGCTGGCAAAATTTATTAATACAGCTAATCTAAACTTTTAAGTCTACCTCTTATTTAACCATTTCTAATTGTGTAGTTTTTTATGGCGTTTGGCCAATAAACATTCCTGCCAAGCTCACTGCCAAGAAGTCTTTATAAAACCACCTTCTGTGGTTTTAAATCTGAGCCAATCAGAGTGACGTATGAGCACATATACGTTCACATCCTGGAGCTCCTTGTAAACCACAGCCAGTGGTCTTGCTACAATAACGTCAATTGAAATCTCTGGACAACCCACACATCGCTTTGTCGCACATAACATTCGAGAGAAAAAACTCTGAATTCAAAGACATCGATAACAGCCAACAAAACGATGAACATCGATAGCAATTGAGTTGACGTGGGTGTATCTCGCATGCACCTTCAAACCACGAGCCCCTGGTCTATGTGGCAGTGTTGTTGCGACCAACCATCTGATCATCCATGCGATGATTTAAAACCAAAAAAAAAAAAATATAAATAACATTCATTTAACTTCACAATTCCCTAACATGGGTACCACAGGGACGATTACATCACACATGAATAAATAGTTATAAGTATAAATAGATGAATAAATAATATATATATAGGGTTACATGAGTATTTTAATTTAGTAGAAGTAGATTCGTAGTTTGTAGTTTGTAGTTTGTAGTGGGTGGTTATTGTTGATTATTTCGTGGTTTTATTAACTTTAAAACTAAACTTAAAATAAAAAAACCTGGCACCACCCAGATGTGGGCGGCGATAATCAAATTTCCAGTAATTTTCTCCCAGTTTAATGCCTTTCCTCGCAGACTCCCAGATTTCGAAATTGGCGCCGGAAGCTGCGAACACAAAAGCACTTTAATTTATATTTCTTTTATCTAAAACTTGCACTCTCACTTTGGAATTTTTTTTCCCAGAGACACGACTACTCTTTCTCAGCTTCTAGATGGTTCTGATTTGCCCTTTAGTTGCCCTTCTTGTAAGTCGGCTCAATTGCATTTTCGAGAGAGAGTTTTCCGAAATTTAAACCTATCTTGAGCCCACTATTCTACTAGTTCCGCCACGAACTAGCACGACTCCGGAACCAGTTCTCCATTCCCAGGCCATCCCTAGTATCGGCATCTGTTGCTCCTCTCTAACCCAGGTACGCGGTCGTTTGGTATGTTTTGATTTTGTAAATGTTTATTTTCTTTATTTCTGGCAGACCATAACACCTTTTTGTATCCTTAATCCATAAAAGAAAGAAAAAATAAAAAATAATTAGTTTTAGGCGGTGCGCAACGGCCTTAAAGTTCATTACGCATATTTCAGATTCATCTAGATACCGTAGACTTGATTTTATACTTTGACAGTGTTTCAAAAAGTATCTGAAGCACTTTCCCAACAAGGGATGAAGTCGTTGATAAAATTCGATTCCCTGGGAGACAAACACAACTTAAAAATATTAAGGCCTGTTTACACTAGGGTGGAGTTATGGAGTTATGGGGTTATTGACAAAACCCTGTTTTTTTTACATAGTTTTTGTATAGGCAACTAGAGCAGGGAAAAAGTAGGGTAACCTTTGGGTCTTTGGTATATTCGGTATATTTCGTATTTGTTTTCCTATCGTTGACGGTTCATCCCTAGTGAAAAATTCAAGCAAAGCTGTTGTGATTATCATGTCGAAACAAAAAGGTGAGAAAATATATTAAATTATTTTATTAATTAGTTCAAAGCCTTTATTATTATTATGATCCCGATTTGTGTGGTCGAATGAGGCCGTCCTTACTCTCTTCGACCTATGGCAAGATAATATGGAAGGTTTTCGTGGTGTGCGAAAGAACACGCACATATACAAGGCCCCTCACATGTGGAGGTAAAACAAAAAATGGAAAACATTAAGAAAAAATACAGGTATGTAACTTTAAATAGGGATATACATAACATACAATAACATTTTTGTCCTTCGACCTGCTTTCAGAGTCGAGCTAGCGAAGATTGGACCTTCGGGTGGTACCCCCTCAACATGGGAGTATTTCGAGCGGGTGGCTATCCTGATGCAATGGTCGCGAGCAGTGGATGTGCACCCAACTGACAGCACAGGTAACGCATACCGCAGTAAACATAAGAATTACTCAAATATACTAATAAATTGACATTTTTGCAGACTTCTCAAGCTTCGCCAGCGATGAGCAAGGCGACGAAATGGACGAGACCACTGCCACTGACTTTGATGCCCCCTCGGGCTCCCAAGCAAAGCGTCTCAAAACAAGTAAGGACGATGAATTCCTGCAAATTGAAAAAAGGAAGTTGGAAGTAATGGAAGAAATTGCCAAATAATCTGCCGATTTTCATCGCAAGGTGCTGGGTTTACTACAGACGCGTGCCTCGGACGAAGATTAATACACAATAAATAAATAAAAATAGTATTTGTTTTAGTAATTCTTTATTTATCCAAGCTATTAGGCAATTAGGCATTACGATTCAAGAATTCCATTGCAAGGGCTCTTCGTATCGTTTCTGCTCTTTCATTTGTATTTCCTAGCCAAAGCTCATGCTCCGGAGGATCCTGTCTTTGGACTAATTCAGCATCTTGCTGCCATGATTCTGGCACAAAGCTGTTGTGTGCGATACAGAAGTTGTGCAGGATGCACCAACAGGATATAATTTGGGAAGATTTTTCAACTCTGTTGTCTAGTCCTTTTCCGATCCTTCGAAATCGTGCCTTGAGGTGGCCAAAAGCGTTCTCCACCACTCTTCTAGTCTTCGACAGGTTGTAATTGAAAGCCTTCTGTTCCTCGTTGGCTTCTACGGAAAACGGATAGGCTTTCATAAGATTCTTCGAAAAACGAAATGCTGAATCTCCCAAAATAAGAACAGGGACTTCGACATCATTAATTATTCTGGAATGTTCATCCATTAACTCGGACTCGTCGATAATCCGCATTAGATTTGACTTCTCAAATATCTTCGAGTCGTGGCACCGACCCGGACTGCCGACGCTTATGTAGGAGAATCTATAGCGATAGCCGACCATAGCAAAAAGCACGGTTGAATACCAACCCTTGTAATTATGGTAGTCCACAGCGTCCTTAGCATGAGGTCGCACTTCGATGTGGCAGCCATCTATTAGGAATAGTTTTTTATAAGTATATATAATCGACAGTTTCAATATGCACTTACCAATTGCTCCAAAGCATTGTGGAAAACCAATGTCGTCAAAACCCTTTACATTTTCTAAAATGGCCTCTTGGGTTAAAAAATCAGGCGGAAGGTACTCCGGAGCAAGTTTAACAATGACTTCCCGCGTAAACTCATGAAGGATTCGACACACGATCGGCTTGGATACGCCAAACAAACACGCAATCGTACGGTACTCAGCAGAGGACCCAAGAGTGTACAAGGCTATCGCTATTCTCTTTTCCAAAGGAATTGCCATACGAAATGGTGAGTCCTTCTTTCGGAGGTTTGGGAGGCGTTCCACTAGGGTATCAAAAGTTCTTTTTTCCAAGCGAAAATGTTGCTTGAAGAACTCTTCCGAATTATTGGGTACATCCTGCTCCCAAAAGGTTCCAAATCGTGGCTGGTTTAAATAAAAATTAACAAGAAGTCTGCGAAAACTAGTTAATTTATTACCAAGGTCCAAATACTTCGAGATGGACGACTTCTAAAGTTCCGGAAGGATTCTATGGACATCCCTGCTAAGCTCATCAGCCTTACCATTGTTTCCATATTTTAAAATTTTCCTCTGAATTTTGTCACAAATGAAAATCAAAACGAAGGCCAACTGACATAAATGTTGCTTGAAGAACTCTTCCGAATTATTGGGTACATCCTGCTCCCAAAAGGTTCCAAATCGTGGCTGGTTTAAATAAAAATTAACAAGAAGTCTGCGAAAACTAGTTAATTTATTACCAAGGTCCAAACACTCCGAGATGGACGACTTCTAAAGTTCCGGAAGGATTCTATGGACATCCCTGCTAAGCTCATCAGCCTTACCATTGTTTCCATATTTTAAAATTTTCCTTTGAATTTTGTCACAAATGAAAATCAAAACGAAGGCCAACGAATAACGAATAAACGAATAAATGTTGCTTGAAGAACTCTTCCGAATTATTGGGTACATCCTGCTCCCAAAAGGTTCCAAATCGTGGCTGGTTTAAATAAAAATTAACAAGAAGTCTGCGAAAACTAGTTAATTTATTACCAAGGTCCAAACACTCCGAGATGGACGACTTCTAAAGTTCCGGAAGGATTCTATGGACATCCCTGCTAAGCTCATCAGCCTTACCATTGTTTCCATATTTTAAAATTTTCCTCTGAATTTTGTCACAAATGAAAATCAAAACGAAGGCCAACTGACATAACCCGAAAAATAGGGTTAACCATGTGGAAACACTTTTTTGGAGTAATGCACTATGGGCAAATATTCAGTTTTTGAGGCATAAACTTCAGTTTTAAAGATAAAAATCCAAATATTTTTTTATATAGTTTTAAGACTAAGATGTAATTTCGGTTTTTGTTGCTTTTCGAATCGGACCACATCTTCATCCTACGCCCACGCCGCATATATATATAAATATAAATTTGAAGGCAAGGATTTAAAGAAAATGATATTTGTGTTGGTAAGCCTGTAATGCAATTTCGGTTTTCGTTAAATTTTGAATTGGACCCTGTCTCCATCAACCGCCCACGCCGCATACATACTTTTAAAGCAAGGATCTATATATTTGTTAATAAATATTTAATATTCAATGCCTTTCGCAAACAAAACTGAAGCATCTTCTTATTTGATATTTTTTGCCAAATTGAAGCAGCATGCAAAAGCAATGGCATTAAATTTTTCTTTTTCTTTCGCCAATATAAATTCAACTTACGCTTTAATTGTGGTCCTGCATCAGTATAAGTGAGGCAGGTTTGTTACTTGGCGTGTTCTTTTCCAAAATTGAAATTTTTAGGTTCGATGAAAGCCACTGGGAATGATTTTCCTTGTACCGGTCTATTATTCTGTGACATTTTTGCAAATTACGATTATAGAAGGCAAAAAACTGTTTAACTTTCTTTTTAACTTTCTTTTTGTGTGCTGACTATCGCTTAATTCCATTCAGTTCATCATTTGCAAAACAAATTCTATCACAGCGGATTGTTGCCAGTTGTTGTCGATTCAAACGTTAAGCAATGTGTAGTGACAGAACTCGAATGCAACTACAACATGGAGGTTTTCCGAAAAACGTGCAAAAACGTGCAAAAAATATTGATAAGGTTTGATTAACAATTGTTTTGTTTATAACTTTCAATTTTTACCTTGCCTATACCGTCCTATACTCACAAGTTACACTCCACAGAAAGCAAAAATACATATCTTATTTGTCATCTAAAAACTAAGCAGCAACACATTGAACAAATGGACAAAAAATCACATATAATAATCATTCTGTGTTTATAATTTATTTAACAAACCTCCACTCTTTGTATCCATATTTAAACTTTTTTGGTTTGTTTACAATAGCCACAGAAATCGAGGTGCAAAAACTACAAAGTTTCTCGTCCCTTTTTGTAAACGTGTGACCCTATTTCAAACTTTCGACTTTCTTAAGGGAAAAAATAGCGAAAAACGCCAAATAAAATTCTTTGAAAATTGATTTTGGGTTATTTTAAGTATTGTAAATAACCACAGAAGGTCATTTATGTAATACTGAAGAACAAAAAAAATGTAAAAATGCCTCACTTTCGAATATTTTGCCCATAGTGTAATAGGGTTATTGGCTCACTCGATAGGTTACCCCACATAGTGTGACTAGACTATTAGTCAATATCGTTGTAACCTAAGCCAGCATTGCTTTGACCATAACTTTTATTGCCGAACGCAAAAGTGATAGTATTTCTTAAAAATTATAATATAGACTCTCTATTTTAGTGTGAGTCACACAAAAAAAAACATGGTGGGTGGGGGGTCGAACTCGGTCCTTTTTGTTCGGAGACAGAAGCTCTACATGCTAGGCTACGTCCAACTTTAAAAAGTCATGAAATAAACTTCTACTTGACTCTTTTATTCGAGCGGAACAAAAAAGTTGACAAGTTAAGGAAAGAAGGAAAATATTACGATTCGTATAAGTTATTTTACTGAAACTTTGGGACCGATGCGCACCACCTAAACGTTAAAATAATTTTTTTTTGTTTTTGCATTCATTTATTAGACACAGAAACCTACCATTTCAGATGCTGAGCTCAATCGACCTTATAAAAGTCCACCCTAGTGATCATGTTGTTCTGCTGAACGCAGCCATTGATTTTAACAATTCATTTGATATTTTGCTCTCCCTTTTATAAACCAACTGCTATACCCGGAGCGACTTCGTTCGCTTAAAATTAGTTTGGAGTACGGTTGTCAGGACTTTCTTATTGGTGCGTTTTGTGGAAAACCTTTGTGCAAACAACCTTTTTAGAAGATCCTTCAGGAGCGAGAATCCGAAGGCTTGTGGCAGACCTATAAATGAATGTGATCTAAGTAAAAGTGTGCATTTTTATACTTTCTATCAGTTACAATGTTATTAATGCAATTTTAATTTACGCACAAATATGTATACGTCTTTGTAAATTGGAATTTGTGGTTTTAAATTTTTTTGTTTTGAATGAAACAAACATTTGTACACACACGAAAAGATTGGCCTCCAATACAAAAGTAGCGAAGTAACTTATTATTTTCCGATTCCACATTTGATCGATAGTTATTAATTTTAAAC
Organism: Drosophila prostipennis; assembly: GCA_037075205.1. Classification (NCBI taxonomy): domain Eukaryota; kingdom Metazoa; phylum Arthropoda; class Insecta; order Diptera; family Drosophilidae; genus Drosophila; species Drosophila prostipennis. The sequence goes on along the minus strand of JBAMCJ010002237.1, from coordinate 29,319 downwards.
TCGACAAATTTTGCATTGCCTGAAAGAAAATTAATAATTTTATTTGTATTTAAACACCTTATCTACTTTCAATTAGAAACACACACATTGTGTGTATGTATTGTATTATAAATGTATTGTAAGCAAATCAAAACGTATCCAAATATACATACATACAGTGGTGGTCACGAGTTTAGCATACTTTTCTCGTTCATCGTATTTTTGCCATATCTCCTTTCCCGTTAGGGTTTTCGACTTTCTGTTTTTACCCACCTTCGTGCTGGAAATAGAGCAACTTCCACTGCTAATATCGTCCCATACGCGTTTACCATTGTTTTATGCCAGCGGTCGGCAGCGTCCTATTAAGTGAGCATAGGGAACCGTTCTGTCCATGCTCTGTCAGCTTACGTACACTGTTGAACAGCAGTTTGCACACACACATCGAAGAGCTGCCCCGTGCAAATTACTCACACCACTGTTCTATGGCAATAATTTTAGTGGATCAACCTGCAAAATGAGCTGGACACGAGTTTAGCACATTCATACCTTTTTCACCCTTCTGATAATTTTTTTCGACTTTTTACTTCTTATTCTAATTAGTAAACCTTAGTAAGGTACAAAAATTAAGAAATGAAAAATCTATATAATTCACAAGGACTCTGGTACATATATAACTAAAATGAACTAAATATCCCATTTTTATGCAGGATAAGTGTCCAAATTGGCCCCAGTCTATTAAATTTACTTGTTATACCCGTTACTCGTAGAGTAAAAGGGTATATTGTATTCGTGCAAAAGTATGTAACAGCTAGAAGGAAGCGTTTCCGACCCCATAAAGTATGTATATTCTTGATCAGGGTCACTAGCCGAGTCGATCTAGCCATGCCTGTCTGTCCGTCTGTATGAACGCTGAGATCTCGGAAACTATAAAAGCTAGAGGTATGGTATTTGGCATGAAGATTCTTGGAGTTCCTACGCAGCGAAAGTTTGTTTCCAGAAGATGCCACGCCCCCTCTAACGCCCACAATAGCTTATAAACGATTTTAAAAATTTTTATATTTCGAAAAAGTAAAAATGCAGTTATGGTGTGCTTATCAATACCTATCGAACTGTAGAAGAAATTTTTTTAAGCGGACCATTCGTTAAAAAGTTATAGCTGATCAAAGTTTATATCTCCATCTCCCTCGCACTCCCTTTAGCCGAGTGACGGGTATTAGATAGTCGGGACACCAACCCGACTATACTATTCTCTCTTGTTTTACTTAAAATGAAACACTTAAAAGAAAATGCGGTTGAAATCATAGAGCTGGGACCTGATAAAGTGACTCCACATTGCCTAGCATTTCAGCAGATCCTGATTTTCAAGTCCTTTCAAATGGTCTAAAAATCTCCGGACCACATATTTTTTAGCCAAATAAAAGACAAAAAAATGAGGTATATATCATTAAGATCGGTCAACAACTTCTTAGGCAAAGTTTTAGCCCGATAGCTTTAAAACTGAGAGACTAGTTTGCGTAGAAACAGACAGATGGACAGACGGACTTGGCTAGATCGACTCGTCTAGTGATGCTGATCAAGAATATATACTTTATAGGGTCGGAAACGTCTCCTTCACTGCGTTGCAAACTTCTGACTGAATTCATAATACCCTCTGCAAGGGTATAAAAAGGAAATATTGTATTGTAACGATTTTGCCGCCGTGGAAGGGCGGAATCTCGTCACGGAAAGCCGAGCGGAACTTCTTTTAGATCGGTGCGCGGTCACGATCCCGTCAATGCCCACTCCCTCGCCTAAGCCCGACCAGAACACACGCGTAGTTTAAGTTATTTCGCAGTTTTATTGGGTCTTGTGCTTAAAATGCGCACGAGGCGCCATGTGCTGTTCGGATCCCAGTTTTTGAGAAGGAAGAAAAAGGGAATCAAGAAAAGAAAATCAAGAGACCAGGCAGCCGAGCTGTCAAAAGTCTCATTTTGGCGCTGGTTGAAGCGTTGCCACCTGGCCGACTATCGAAAGCCCAAGGTTTTAGGCGGCTTTCGTTACATTACCCCCCTCTCAGACTCGAGTCTCCTGGCCGAGTACGGCTGGACTTGGGCCTCGGTATGGGGCCAATCGGTTGACATGAACGGTCCTGGTGGCACGCTTCCCTGGTATACCAGGTCGTATACCAGGTCGGAGTGACGGCGGGTGACAACGGCGGGTCCAATCCAATCCGACTGCAGCTTCGGGCATCGGCCCACTCTTCGTGTAGGGGAGTAGAGCCAAACCTCTTCTCCAACGGCGAATTCAACTGGATGCGATCGAAGGTCGTAGCGTAACTTGTTAACGTTAGCGGCTGCCATCAACTTTCGTCGTCCGATCTGTTGTGTGAGTCGGAGGCGATTCTGCAATTGTTCCACGTAGGCGGGATAACTATCCGGGGGAGGGGATGGTCGTCCATACATCAGTTCGCTCGGTAGCCGGAGTTCCCGTCCCAGCATCAGTAACGATGGTGAAAATCCAGTTGCCTCATGCGGAGCCGAGCGATAGGCCCAGAGAGCTAGCGGCAACAGTTGGTCCCAGTCGCGTTGATCGGTCGCAACAAATTTGGCCATGTAATCCAAGAGGGTCCGATTGAATCTCTCGACCATCCCGTCCGATTGAGGGTGTAACGGTGTGGTGCGAGTCTTCTCCACGTCGAGGAGGCGTAGGCAAGCTTGGAATACCTCTGATTCGAAGTTGCGGCCTTGGTCCGAGTGAAGTATAAATGGAGCACCAAAACGGCAGAACACTTCTTGTATAAGTGCTCGAGCTACCGTTTCGGCGGTTTGGTTGGGCAGAGCTATGCATTCCGGCCATTTGGTGAAGTAGCACATCACCACAGCGATGTAGCGATTCCCGTTAGTGGTAGTCGGCAGAGGACCGAGTATGTCGATCGCAAGTCGTTCAAATGGAGCACCTAGGACGCGGGGTTGTAGTTGGCCCACTGTACGGCGAGTAGGTCCTTTTCTGGCATTGCATTCGGTACAGCGTGCGCACCAAAGGGCTACGTCAGCAGTCTGTCCGATCCAAAAGTAGCGTTGCTTGAGCTTGGCGACTGTCTTCTTGATTCCGAAGTGTCCGCCGGTGGTAGAGTTGTGAGCGCTACGCAGAGCTTCTTCCTGAAGAGAGCGAGGTACTACCAGGGCTTCGTCTGCTGTTTTGGTTTTAATCATTAGAAGTCCCCTTTCCATAAAAAGGTGTTCGAACAAGTGCCAATACGCTTTTGTCTCGGGGCTCTCACTCCAGGTTGTGGGTTTAGTTGGTCGTTCTCCTGTTTTTAGCCACTGCAAGACCAACGACAAAGTGGGATCTTTTTCCTGGCTGATAGCAACGTCGACGGGTTGGGCCTGTAAGAACAAAATCCCTTGACCATCGTTTTGTTCTGCCTTAGTGCATATGCGGCATTCGCCACAGGGGCGGCGCGACAGGGCGTCGGCGTTACCGTGCAGCTTGCCACTGCGGTGCTGGATATCCATGTTGTATTGCTGGAGGCGTTCAATCCATCGAGCGAGTTGTCCTTCAGGTTCCCGAAAGTTGAACAGCCATCGGAGGGACGAATGGTCCGTGCGCAGCAAGAATTCCCGGCCATATAAGTAGTGATGGACTCGGCCTGAAGAACTTGTGAGATGGTTCCGAAGCCGCCCAGCTGGGGCAACCGAGCGGGTCGCAGGTTGCGGATAGCGAACGACCTCTACTTCCGGAGGTCAGCTGTGAATAAACTGGTGGCAGAGGTCAATCACGGAATCGTGGACGGAAGCCCCAGCAAATAATCAGCCCCGGACAGCCAGCGGGTATCTTGCATCGACGCAGTACCGACGATGCGAGTTGTTCAGCCGCATCTAAATAGTTGCTCTACACAAACCCAAAAATCCTACACACCACCTACCCCCATCCTCTCCCAAACAACATCTCACTCCGGGCCGGACTAAGGTGTAATTCGGACCGTGCCGAGAGTCAGCCTGGCTGGGGGCCCGGGTCAAAAACTAGCCCAGTCTTGAACGGTGAGCTCAGGGACATGGCGACCCCCTGTTCTAATTACCGCCTTACCCGGGCATCGCGGATCTCTGCCCGGGTGGACCTTCCCCTTCTCCGCAACTCGTGGGATCTAACATGGAGACAACTAACAAAACAACACAGATTAACACAGAGACGGGAACTCTTAAAAAACCCACAGAAATGCCGAGCACTGGCTCCAACGCAAGCACCAGCACGGTCCGGAAGGGACCACATCCCAAATTGGGGGTGTTGGGTGGCAGAAAGCCGGCTGCCGATACGTCCGCCTCAGGAGCAACTGCACCACAGGCAACGGTAGGCACAGCCAAGGCGATCGGGCCACCCACTGGTGGCAAATACACCTACGCGGAAAGACGGACTGCCGCCCAGACTCTGCGCTCACATGCAAGGAGCAACATTGCCACACCTTCGCCAGAATGGCTGAAGAAGGTAGAGTGGGCAAAGGTGGTGCTTCCCAACTATGGGCAGGATAAGCCCAAACAGGAAGGTGCTCAGACAAAGCGGCAACGATCCCTCGAGCTACCCGGACCGGCGGCGAAGAGATCAAAGGTCCAGCCCTCGGTCTCCTTCGCGGAGATCACCAAGGATCGAGTCCTACTCGGTCTTATCGATAAGGGAAACCCGGAAGGACGGATCCCCAGAAATAAGTGGAAAGCAGTGGAGTCCCACCTGTCCATCATTTGCCTGCGCATGATCCGCGAAAACCCATGCTCTCCGCCCTGCTGCATGGACGCGGGATGGTATCAAGGCAGCGTCAAGGTGGTAGCCTGCGACAGTCAGCGGTCGGCTGACCTATATAAGCAGGCGGCGAGTAAGCTCGGTGCGGTCTACGAGGGGGCGAATATTGTCGCACTCGACTGGTGCGACGTCCCTAGTAGACCCCGAGCCCGGATCTGGCTCCCTGCAGCTATGAAGGCCCCGGAGGACATCCTCTATATGCTGCAAGTCTGCAATCCGCACCTCCCCACGAAGGACTGGAGAGTCGTCAAGGTGGAGGAGCACGAAGGGGACGTAAACCAGGCGGTCTTGGTCCTAAATAAGGAGTCGGTGGCGCCAATCGAGGAGGCTCGAGGCAAGCTGAACTTCGGGTTCAGTGCCGTCTTTATGAAGGTTTATAAAGGCGACTCGAATGCTGCCGGAAGCCCTGCAGGCAACCCAGCCGAGCAGGTGCTTGCCGAGGAGTTGGAGGCGCCTGGTGGGCCGGAGGACGGCTACTCTACCGATTCCTCGCTAAGCAGAGAAATGCGAGCGCTGGGACCGGCTATCGAGGACGTGGACCTGAGCGAGGAGGAGGCCGACGTCACTGTTGTGGAGGTTGCAGATGCAGATGACGCTAAGACTTCTGCAAATCAATCTCCACCACAGTAAGGCAGCTTCGGCTGCACTACAGCTTCGCCTGGCTCAGGGCGAAGCCGACCTTGTCCTGGTACAGGAACCTTGGGTGGTAGGAGGCAAGGTTGCTGGACTGGGAACAAAAGAGTATAAGCTAATGCTTGACCCCAAACAAGGTAAAATTCGAACCTGCATTTTAGCCAAAAGGCACCTAAATATATTTCTGCTTCGCAATTACAGCAACGGAGATAACACCTCAGTAAGCCTGGAGCTGCAGCACGGCTCCATTAGGCTGCTATCGGCCTACATGGCCTTTGAAAAGGAAGACCCCCCAGACGCGCTAGTCAGAGGACTGGCAAAGGAATGCGAAGAGCTCAAGACAGGTTTGGTAATAGGCTGTGACGCCAACGCCCATCACACCCAGTGGGGTTGCCCAAACAACAACGACAGAGGTGAGTCTCTTTTTGACTTTATTCTTAACTCGAACCTATTTTTATGCAATAGGGGAAATGTCCCCACCTTCATAACCAAAGCGTGCCAAACGATCATAGATCTAACGTTGGTATCAGATTCACTAGTAAGTGCAGTTAGAAACTGGTTCGTCTCCGACCAGCACTCTTTCTCAGACCATAGATTCATTGAAACAATATTGTCCCTTGATTCACCCTCGCCGGTCAGCTTCGCGAACCCCAGAAGGGCTGACTGGCCTATGTACAAAGAAGTTCTGACGAATATCCTTCCCACGGAACCGCCAGAAAGCACAACAGATCCACATGAGTTGGATATAACAGTAGACATTTTCACAAATGCTTGCAACTCGGCTTTCAAAGTTGCATGCCCAATAGGGAAACCAAGAGGGAAGAAAAAACCCCCCTGGTGGACGCAACAACTATCAATCCTCAGATCCAGCTGCAGAGGCCTGTTTAACAGAGCAAAGGCAGGAAACGAGGAAACGAACTGGCAATGCTACAAGCGCGAATTAGCCTCGTACAAAAAGGCCCTTAGAAGAGCGAAACGAGCCGCATGGCACACTTTCTGCTCTGACATAGAAGAAACGACTGATGCTGCTAGGCTCAGGAAAATACTCTCCAAGACAGCCGCGCCCCTAGGCTATCTACAGAAAGCGAATGGATCCTGGTCGGACTCCAGCAACGAGTCCCTGGACCTACTTCTAGACGCTCACTTCCCAGGAAGCCAACTAACTGGGCGTCCTCCAGAAAGAATTGGCGGAGAAGGGATCAATCTAGATCTCCTCATATCAGACCGCAACATTAAATGGGCCATTCAGAGCTTCAAACCATATAAATCGCCGGGACCAGACGGAATAACACCGGCACATATCCAACAAGCTGGTCAGCTAGCTATAAATTGGCTTAATAAAATCTTCCGCACCATTTTGGCGGTAGGAGAGCTACCAACCAAATGGCGGGAAACGAAAGTGGTCTTCATTCCCAAGGCAGGTAAGGCCACCCACACCACAGCAAAGGACTTCAGGCCAATAAGCCTGACATCTTTCCTGCTTAAAAGCTTCGAGAGGCTGTTAAGCCTACACCTGAGAGCCACCATAAACCCGGCACAACTGTCCGAGGCACAACACGCCTACACCAAGGGTAAGTCAACCGAATCGGCGCTACATGTCGTGGTAAGTAGCATCGAGAAATCACTCAACAATAAGGAGTACACACTGATCGCATTCCTAGACATAGAGGGAGCCTTCAACAACGTACTACCAACAGCCATAACAGATTCACTCACAGAACTAGGTGTTGAGGCACAACTAGTGGGGCTGATCCACAAACTGTTGATAAGCAGAATGGTTACGGCCGCACTAGGGACCTCAACTCAAACTAGACTAGTGAACAGAGGAACCCCACAAGGGGGCGTCTTATCCCCCCTTCTGTGGAATATCGCAGTAAATAAACTACTGCGAATTCTGGAAGGAGGAGGATGCAAAGTGGTGGCATACGCAGACGATGTCGCAATCATATTTAATGGTAAGTATCCACAAACACTCTGCGATCTTATGACCGCAAAGCTAAAAATACTATCGGAATGGACGATAAAAAATGGACTCGGGGTAAATCCCTCAAAAACGGAGCTTGTTCTTTTTACGAATAAGTACAAGATCCCACAACTCAACCCACCCATATTAAATAACTGCAATCTCTCTTTTAGCGAACACGCCAGATACCTGGGGTTGGTATTAGATAAGCGCCTTAAATGGGGCTTAAACAACCAAGAGAGAACCAAAAAGGCAACCATTGCACTTTACTCCTGTAAAAAAGCAATTGGACTAAGATGGGGCATGTCACCCAAAATTGTAAACTGGATCTATACAGCGGTAGTCAAGCCAATCCTCCTATACGGGGTGGCTTTATGGTGGACCGCTCTACAAAAGCAATGTATCCTAACTCCACTAAACAAGGTTCAGCGAATGGCGGCCTTGTGTATTAGTGGAGCCCTTATAACTACCCCAAACGAAGCGCTGAATGCGATCCTGAACCTTCCGAGCCTGGACTTAGCAGGCATGGAAAGGGCCAAATCGACAGCCATTCGTTTGAGGGATACCGGGCAATGGAAAGCCCAATTTTACGGTCATGCCAATATACTTCAGCATGATAAGTCGATTCCGAAGAAAACGGACCTATGCAAATCTCATGAGTACACACACACACCCTTCGAGGCCCTGATCCCAGATAGGGAGGAATGGCAGCAGGGCAGACCAGGCTCGACAGACGCAATCTGCTTCTACACAGATGGCTCAAAATTGGACGGGCACGTTGGCGGAGGGGTATACTCCGAACAATTAGACATCAGAAAGTCATTCAGACTCCCGGACCACTGTAGCGTCTTCCAAGCGGAGGTACACGCTATAAAGGAGGCACTCGACTGCTTAGGGAACACCAGCCTAAGTAGACACCTTAATATATATAGTGATAGCCAAGCGGCTATTAAATCAATCTACTCGACAAACACCAACTCACGAACAATAGCAGACTGTCGCAAATCTCTCCACGAGATGGCTAGACAGTTTACTATCAGCCTAATATGGGTTCCGGGTCACCGGGACATCGTAGGCAACTGCATAGCGGATGAGTTAGCTAGGCAGGGCACCATCATGCCTCTCCTTCCAGAAAAGGAGAGTGTCGGTATGCCCATGGCAACTTGCAAGCTAAACATTAGAAATCAATTTATTAAAATAGCCAACACTAATTGGCAGAATGCACCAAAGTGCCGTATCACACACCAGACATGGCCGATGATTAACAATAAAAGAACGTCAGCACTACTCAAACTCAGCCGCACAGAGTGTGGTATGTTAGTTAGGGCCCTCACAGGCCACTGGCTAGTCGGCACACATGCCGGCAGGTTAAAAGCCCCGAAAAATGACTTTTGTAGGAGCTGCAGGGATGAGGAAGAAGAAGAAACGGTGGAACACCTTCTCTGCTTCTGCCCAGCCCTTGGCAGACTTAGACTGAAGTACTTAGGATACCCCTTTCTTAACGATCTGACCGAAATATCGGAGATCAAGCTTAAGGACTTAAACTCCTTTGTAAAATCTTCAGGGTGGAAGACATGCTAATCATCCGGAAATGCTCTCTAGGCTTCTAGGACGAGACATAAGAGACAGGGGATCCCGAAAAAAAGGGAAAAAACGAGATCATACGGTATCACAACGGACCCACAGAGGTCTAAGTGTGCCAGGCGATAGTCTGGCAGCCGTTCGTACCTAACCTAACCTAAGTAGTGATGGAAATGTTTGGTTTGACGCATCGGTATCCAGAACGAATACGCCATTAGAAGTGGGAAACGTTAGAACGGGCGGTGTTGTAAGCTTAATTTTAAGCGTTTCAAAGGCATCGCGAGCCGATGAGGTCCATGTAAAGGCACGCTTAGTTTCTGTTAGTTCATGTAGCGGGCGAGCGATAGTGGCGAAATCCGGAATGAATTTGCGGTAGTAGGAACAGAGGCCCACAAAGGATCGCACCTCTTTTTTGTTACGAGGGGGTGACCAATCGATTACTTTTCGAATCTTTTCCGGACACGCCCTTAAGCCTTCTTGGCTAACTATGTGGCCCAGGTAACTAACCTCGGTTCGGAAGAAATGGCATTTGCGGGGACTCAGCTTTAGCCCTGCGCTTTGCAATTTATCGAAGACTTGTTGCAGGTGGTCCAGATGGTCTTCCGCTGTACGAGAGTACACAATGATGTCGTCGAGGTAAACCAGTGTGGATTTCCAGGTGGGTCCGGAGAATAGGCCGTCCATTAGACGTTCAAAGGTCGCTGGCGCGTTGGTCAGGCCAAACGGCATCACGTTAAATTCAAAAAGACCGGCATCACACGTAAAAGCGGTCTTAGCTCTTGAGGCATTGTCCATTTCCACCTGCCAGTAACCGCTCTGAAGGTCCATTGTGGAGAACCAACAGGCGCCGTGCATTGTGGTTAAGATGTCATCCATCCTTGGTAGGGGATAAGAATCCTTGATGGTGATATCGTTTAGACGTCGGTAATCCACACAGAACCGAGTGGAACCGTCCTTTTTCTTTACTAAAACGACCGGTGAGGCCCACGGGCTCGTGGACGGGCGAATTATGCCTCTTCGCCTCATGTCAGTCACCAGTTCTTCCACTTCGGCCTTCCTCGCCAGCGCAAGACGACGCACTGGTTGCTTGATAGGCCGAGATTGACCCGTATCTATCACATGTCGGGTTAGGTTGGTATGCCCGGAGTCGTCATCGCTTCGGGCAAACACTCGCTGGAAGCGGTTCATCAAGGCCGTCCACTTGGAGCGAAGAGGGGGGGGCAACTCGGGGGGTACTTCCCCATTGTGGGAAGTTGCTTCATCATTTCCGGCTTGATCCTGAGGGGTTTCCAGAACCTCTACTGGTTCCACTTGTCCCACAATTGTTTGCGCAGGGAGAAGATACGTGTGCGCGCTGAGATTCACTAGATGCAGTGTGCCGGTGTTGGTCGTGGTGTCCAGCAGGGTGCTTCCTAGTAGAATTTTGGGGGGCAGTTGGGAGTGAGCTCCCCGTTCTAACAAGGCGGCGGGCAGCTGCTCCTCCGACCTGCATCGAACTGTTAAGTGGGTGTCGCTATATGGCAGGATGCTACTGGGTGCGGTCGAATAAAGTAGATTTCGCTGTTCCGTAGTCGGGGCATATAGCGGCAAGGATCCCCACGGGAACCGTAACTGAAGATCTTTCAAGTCTACGGTTGCCTTATATTGCAGCAGAAAGTCCATGCCTAACAGGCTGGGGGTGCTGCCTTCCACTAGTAGGAATTCGTGATCAACTGGCCTTCCGGCAACAACAAGTCTAGCGGCGACTCGTGCGGTTGCCACGAATTTCTCGGCTGATGGTCCCTGCAGAGTCACTCGGCAAGGTGCACTGGGTAGTCGCTTTGGCGTATCCCGCTCGTTTAGGAGGGAGACTGCGGCACCAGTGTCGACGATCAGCCGTGTAGGATGTTTCTGTAAGAAGATCAAACAATGTAAATGTTGGCCTCCAACGGCACTACAGGCACGGTTGCCACTTCAAAAATTTTTTTTGGGCCAAAAAAAGATTAAAAATTAGCCAATTTGAATAAAAAAGAGCCAAATTTTTATTTATTATTTATTTTGATTTTATTTAACTTAAATCATAAGAGAGTATATAAAAACATAAACAAAAACATAACAAAACATTTTTCTGAAATGAAACAGCTTAACAGCTAAATCTTACTGGTAATTAAAGTCATTCTGAGACCAAACATATTCAGTTTTTTCCTCTTATCATATCTTAATTTAAATCTTTGTGCGACCAAACCTAATGCGTTTCTTTATTTAAAATTAATTCCTTGCATAGCATTATGCTGCTAACAGTATTAAATTCTAATTTATTTCTTAATTTGGTTTTTACTAGGCTAATTGCAAAAATTTTCGCTCTGCTGCAGCAGAGCTGTGTGGGAGTGATAATAAGTTGTGTACAAACTTAATGAGATCTTTAAACACACTTTCATTTAATCCATTTGTAATCATTGAAATGCTATCCCAAAATAAAATTATATCAGTCTCTTTTTTTAATGTATCGTTTGATAATTTCAGCATTTTCCACTGATTTATTATTTTGTCAAACTCTGATTCGCAGAGATATTCAAAATTTTTTAGCAGTGGAACAATGTTCCACTCCTCAGCGGATAGAACTTTGGCAGGAGTTATTAAAACCAAATTTTGTATGTCCTTTCTTGAGAAATCAAATCGTCGTGTTATTTGGTCAACAAGTTCCAAATAAAATTGTCTTATTGTTACTTTAATGCTGTTAGATTGCTCTTCTAGTAAACCAGAGTCAGAGATGCACTGTTGTGCACTAAACCCTATGAATATTTCTTCAACAGGCAAAAAATATATTTCAAGATCACAAATATTTAATTCTTCTAAATTCATATTTTTGACGTAGTCCTGCGTTACAATGTTGCTTAAAATAAGCTTAATGCTGCTTTGTAATCTTGCATACAAATATGGCAAACGAGCCGATTCAGACTGAAATTCAACGTTTAAATCATTAATGATCTTTAAAATGTAGCTTAAAAATAATAAGTAAATTTTAAGCTCTGGCTTGGCCATGGAATTAGCTATCTCTTTTGGCTTAATGTTGTTAACTTCCAAAGCCTGGGACAAGAAAAAGAGTTCAAGAGCATCCCATTGCTCCAGAATTCGCGAAATAACCTTCTCTAAAGATAACCAACGTGTCATGGCTATTCCTAAAATTTTATGGGGCTTTATACTACAATATTCTTGAAATTCTTTTAATTCCGATGTTTTTTTGGACTAAACGAAAAATATGAATATATTTTACGGCACAGCATTTCAATTTCGGATGGTAATTTTTTACAGGCGTATCCTGAGCAAAGGTGTAAGGAATAGCAGGTACATTTCAAAAAAAAAAGATGGGTGTCTCCACTTAATTTGGTTTTAAGGCTATTAAGGCCTCCAGCCATAACATTAGCACCATCTGTTGCCAGGCCGATTAGATTTTTAAGAGGTATTTGGTTGTCAAAAAAGAACGCTTTGATGGCGTTATAAATCGATTGAGCATCACATTTTTCCACCTCAATAAGAGCTAAAAATTGGTCCTTAATACTGCCAGAAATGTTGTGAAAGTAACGTACCACCAACACTAGGGCTTTTTTGTTGGCAACGTCTGTGGTTTCATCAACAATTAAAGAAAATTTTGTTTCTTGTAATGCACTCACTATCCGCTGCTTTGCTTTTTTTGCAAGTTCCTTCAAAATGTCAATTTTTGAATCTGGACAACAGACCCGCAGCAAGTCCGGCAAGTAGTCCATCAGCAAAAATGGGAGGTTATGCATTACCAAAAACATAACAAGTGCGTACTCGGCATCGCGCACCTGCTTATAATTATTGTCACTACGTTCCTTTGTAAATGTGTCGATTTTCAGTTGGCTTTCCTTTATTTTTAAGCAACTTTTATGTGAAGCCTGGGTCGAATGTCTTTGGATGTGGGTCAGGTGATTCCGTAAAATTATACCACAGGCAATACAAGTCGCACGCCCGTCGTCGTTCTTCAGCCAGGAAAATTTGTCCAGCCATTCAGTACGCACTTTGCGATTTTCCGAAACAGAAATTCTACGACGAAGAAATGTTAGCTAGTTCATTAGAAAAATAACACTTTTGCTCTTACTTTTTGTTTGCGGGATGTGAATCGCTTGAAGTCTCAGTATGCGTTTGCGGCGTGGGCGCAGCTTTATTTAAACTGCTTGAAGTTAAAACAAACCTGCATTTAGGTAAATAAATTAGCTATATTGCATTTGAGATACACAAATGTACATGATTTCTTTACTTACTTGTCCATTTTGCACACATTATTTTCGCACACTTCGGCGGTAGTGTCCCATAGGGCTCGGCGGCGGCGGCATCTCGGATGGAACCGGTTTCTATTGGAGCGGGCGGCGGTCTGTAGGCGATCTCGCCGGTCGTCGGCTCCGGGGTAAGCTGTAAGCTCGTCGGTCTACGTAGGGTGCGGGCGCACCGGTGTGCGGCAAACTCTATTTCATGAGATTGAGCGGCACTTTCTTTGGGCGGCGGCAGTAAGGGAAAGGGGGCCACGATGGCTTCGACTCCACTTGGAGGAGCATTTAGTCGGGCGCCGGGTTGCTCGATTGGCGGCGGCTGTAAGGGCAAGGGGGCCACGAAGGCTTCAACTCCACTTGGAGGAGCATTTAGTCGGGCGCCGGGTTGCTCGATTGGCGGCGGCTTCTGCAACGGCTGCGAACGGACGGCTTGCGCTTCGTCGTAAGGTGGGCCCGTCCTGGCAGCTACTTGGTGGGGAGGTCTCGACTGTTGGGAACCCTTCGGTCTGCGTGCTGTGCGGGTATTCCGGTTCGCTGTAAGCTCGGTGTCCGTGGACTGCGCGGCACTCTCTTCGGGCGACGGCTCTGGGGGCAAGGGGGCCACGAAGGCTTCAACTCCATTTGGAGGAGCATTTAGTCGGGCGCCGGGTTGCTCGGTAGGCGGTGGCATCGAGTGGAGGTACGGCGGGGCGTTACAGGTGTTGGAACCGGATTCAGTAACCCGGGCAGGTGCGGTGAGCGGTTGAGGGTGATCCGGAGACGTACGGTGGTTGTTGAACCGCCGTTGGGGAATGGAGGGGGTGAGCGGCTGCTCACTGGGGCTAACGGTGTTGACTGTCAACCTCCGCCCCGAGAGGCTGACGGTAGCTAGTTTCCCGATAGCGGCACGGAGTTAGTTGAAAACCCCGGTCCTCTCGGGTTATGGCTTCCTGATCCTCGCGTTCTTCTTCCTGGAGAGACTAGGGGATCTTCTACGGTTTCGGCAGCAAAGTTCATTACTGCGGCGGCTGGACGTCGTCGGCACTGAGCTTCAATGCGGCACGCCATATCGAGGGCATCCGTTAGAGAGCGCGGGTGGCTGCTAATAATAGGGACCTGGTATCCCGTCTCGCGTATCCCGTCGATAAAACGCTGCACGATGATGCTGTTGTAGGTGGCGGTTGGTAACTCCCCAAATACAGCTCTGCCCAGGCGTTCCAGCTCCAGTGCGAAGTCCTCGAAAGACTCTCGTGGTCCCTGCATGCGATTGTGGAAGGTGTGATAGCCGGTGTACGTACTGATTGTAAAGTATTCGCGCATGGCGGCTGTCAGGGAGTTGTATGAGCTGAGAGTGGCTTCTGGTAGGGTAGCGTGAAAACGCTGCGCACGCCCACGCAGACTCGTATACAACTTTCTGCACTTCTTCCTCTCTGACCAGTGGTATTCTTCGGCCATGTCGTCAAGGAGGCGTTGAAATTCGGGCCAGGGACGTGTTCCATCGAAGGTAGGAGGCGGCTCTGTATCCGACACCTCCAGAATTCCCCATTGTGAGGTTAGGTCTCCCACTGGACGCTGGGCAGCCATCGACGCGGTCCCTGGAATGCCGTCCACTCTCCGTGGAAACACCTGTTGCGGCTGTCCTGAACCGGCATTGGCCATTTCAGCTAAGCATGGGGTGCTGGCGGAGTGTCGCTGACCCCCTGCTTTGGTCACGCCATCGCTGTTGCCCAGCATGGTCCTCTCGAACGTCGCCCACATTTGTTCGAACTTCTGTTCGAACTTGAGGTTGAGCGACTGATCCAACGCCTCCACTTTTTGTTCAATCAGGCGGAACGAGCGGTTGATGGCGTGGCCCACTGCATCCAACGTGGCAGCTCCATCCTGCGGATCTTCTAAACTACCGCCTGCTGGCGACGCTTGACGGCGCTGGCGGGAGGAATTCTTAGGCATTTTGATGTAGATCAGGGTTCTCGCAAACCCTAGTGACCCCACACCTGGCACCAATGTAACGATTTTGCCGCCGTGGAAGGGCGAAATCATGGTACAATTATAGAAGGTAGTCTCGTCGGCTGCCTAATCGTTCGGCTTTTTGTCAGTGCGTTCTCGCTTGTCGAAGGAAAAGGTCGTGTGCGGACGATTTTTTTCAGACTATTAACCCTTGTGTAAAGATGACGTTCTTAAAGAGTTGGAATTTGTTTTTTCACATGTCGTTTCAGACTATTTTAGCATAACAAAAAATTGAAAGAAGAAACTATTAATAGCTGCTACAAATGTAAACATTAATTTAGATATTAAGAAATTTTACTTTAAGATTCGCATTTATTTTAAAATTAAGAACCTGAACAAAAAAATAGCTATACAAAAACAAAAACAACGATTAATTTCAAACTTAAAACTATTAAACATTAAATTATAAACCACTTTAACTATCTTTACTATAAATGAACAATTTAAACCCCATGTACCTTCTAAGGGTTAAACAACAAGCTCTATTGCCGTTTCACTCGCACTTACTACGCACACTCCTCTCACTTGCACTTGTTGTGAGTATTGTTAACGGACTGCTTTTTGCCGACGAGACTACCTTGTATTATTGTACCATGGGCGAAATCTCGTCACGGAAAGCCGAGCGGAACTTCTTTTAGATCGGTGCGCGGTCACGATCCCGTCAATGCCCACTCCCTCGCCTAAGCCCGACCAGAACACACGCGTAGTTTTAGTTATTTCGCAGTTTTATTGGGTCTTGTGCTGTTCGGATCCATGTGCTGTTCGGATCCCAGTTTTTAGAAGAAGAAGGGAACAGAAAAGAAAATCAAGAGACCAGGCAGCCGAGCTGTCAAAAGTCTCATTTTGGCGCTGGTTGAAGCGTTGCCACCTGGCCGACTATCGAAAGCCCAAGGTTTTAGGCGGCTTTCGTTACAGTATGGATGAAGAAATGCATTACTTTAACTCTAAATGTCAAAGTAAATAAAATAGGGTAGTGTATGGTAATGTGACGAACGATTCGTTTTTTGAATGTAACTTTTCTAAAAATCAATATTTTTCAAAAGTGTAAACGCAGAAAGTTGCATATTTCTGTAAAATTTGGATTCGAAATTCCAACGCAGCCAAATCCCACAGCGTTCGGCGTGAACCCTTCTTTTTTTGCATTTTTAAGGGTAATGTGACGAACGATTTGTTATTTAATGTAACTTCCCCATAAATCAATATTTTTTAAAAGTGTAAAAGCATAAAGTTGCCTACATCTATTGAGCACATTTCTGTAAAATTTGGATTCAAAATTTTAATGTAGCCAAATCCCACAGCGTTTGGCGTAAACCATCCTTTTTACGAAAAAAAAATATTTTTTTATGTATAATTTACGGAAAAGTTTTTTTCGCTACGGAAAAGAAAGAATTAATAAGATAATGCCCAAAATGACTAAAAAAAAAATTGGTCAAAGTGAAATTTTTTTTTTTATTAAATTTAATTGACGTCACTATTAAAAACAATACAAAACAACAATAACACTGCAGCAGTAAATATTATCTGGTATTATTATATTTTTTTTACACATAATCAACGATAACAATTAAAATTCTTGAATAAAAAAGTTCGTCGCAATACCCTACAAAAAGTTCGTCACGATACCCTACAAGGTAGACTTGGAGCAAAAACGGTGTCACTCTCAAACGGCGCAAAAGAATAAAACGCGAGGTACCAAAAACTGTTGATAAAGATCTCATGTATACGTGCATATATTTGTCTGATTTTATTTTCCACTCATCTTTGCTCTGGCACTGCTGAAACACAAGTAAACTGAATATGTTTGCTAGTTTGCGCACCACATTTTTTGCGAAAATTACCTTACGAACAAATTAAGGGACTTCTTATTAATATTACTGTAAATACATTGTCGACACGATAAGGGGAGACGACTACATTTATTTGGAATTTTTGTCGTGACGTCATATCTGAGATTCGACGAGTTCGTCACATTACCCTATTCGTCACATTACCCTACACTCCCCTATATAATTTCATTACCATTAATTAATTATTTATTAACATAAAACTAAAGATATTAAGGTATATTTCAGGTGGTGGCCTTTTCATTGGATCAGCTGTGTCCTTGTTATTTTTTAAAAGACGAGCATGGCCGTCATTGGTTGGCGCTGGATTTGGAATCGGCACCGCATATAAAACATGTGAAAAGGAAATAAATTCCTTAAAGTGAATATGATACCATGTAAATTGAACTAATCCATTAAAATTGATTTTTGTAGAACAACAATTACACAGGTACACAGCCAAAAATTTCCACGAACCATTTCAAATTTTCCATGATATTTGGGTGCTTCTGAGTAAAAGTCCCATACAAAATTATTTTCCATCACCTACAGGTTCCGCGGTATAGCTAAGAATACAAAAAACCGATGTTTGCCGACATTTTGAATTATGTGGCCAATATAATTGGACTTACCTCAATTATTTTTGCTGAAACCTACTCTCAATACATCTCGGCATTCGTAAAAAATAGTCCGCATTGTGAACCATTGCCCATGTCTTTGGAATTCGACGCCAAAGTCGAAACTCCCAAAATTTTCACAATTTCTCTGATGAAAAAACAATTCTGAGAATTAAATCTTAAATGAAACTAATTTTAACTATTCGTTGAATCTATTGTTCATTGTATGCTTTAATTTCGGTTTAATGCGTTTTCATGAAGATATTTTATTGGATTTCTTATACCAATAAAACCGTTTTTTTTATTTTATTATCTACTCCTATGTGCTGTCAAATTTCAAATAAGTCAAGGCATCCTATAGAATGCGAGTAAACATGTATGTTTCTCTATGTATGTTCAGTGAACGTTTTTAATTTCTTAGTTTGTAGTACAAAGTGAAAAATACTTTTTGAAAAATATAACCTAAGCATTTAAGCATAATATTAATCGGAGCTAATTTTAACTTAAATTGCCCTTTTCCCCTCCGGTTTTCCACACAGCACTACCCCTACCCCTCATCAGTTTTCTTAGTTGTTGCTCTATCGGCCGTCGCTCTCTTGGCATCCGCTCTCTGGGTTTCGCTCTCTCGGCAGGCTCCCACAAAATGCAACGCGATAACTTACAAAATCTTAATAAATTCGGTAAGATTTTTTAAATCGAAAAGTTAATTTTAAATGTAGCCCCCAAATTATGGGGGATATCGACATTTATTTAGATTTCTTATTAGACCTTTTAAAAACCTAAAATTCAGCAAAATCCAAATTTCGAAATTCCAACCACTTTAGAAGTTAAGCATTAAATAGATTTAATTTTTTTGCTCAAAATATGGATGTGGGAGCTGTTTGGGGCCTCTGGGGGGACATATTGGACCTTAGTGGGCTCTAGCTCTTACGGTTTGGGCTGTGGCCGTATCCCCTTAAACATCGATCTTTCACTATATAATCTTTAGGGATTATTTTTTGAGCAGTATTTTAGTATTTTATTTTTGTGAGCATGAGTACTGCCGTTCAAAAACTTCAACCAAAATTTTGCCACCAAAAATTTTGTGACGTTTTTTTATATGAAGTTTTTGGTTTTGGACGACTTTTTGTTGGGTTGAGTACTAGCTCTAACTTGGAACTTGGCTTTGCTTTTGTAGTAATTACCCTGCAGGAATAATGTGAACTAGTCTGAAAATCAACTAGTTGCACAACTAGTAAAAAAGTTACCGGAATTTGTCTGGATGAATTTGGACTACACAGGGCTTAGCAAATTTGTGCTAGTCGAAAAAATAAATAGTAAAAAACTAGTAAAAAAGCAAATTGTCTCGGACTGGTACCTTTCTGACAAGAAAAAGCCTAAAAACATTTTATTCGTAGAACAAATACATGTTAAAGTATAGTTAAAAGGCAAATGGAATTTAACTAGTTGCACGTGAACCATATATGATCCAAAAATATAGCCTAGAGTGTAAATGTCTTGGGAAATTTAACACAAAACAAATCAAACAGTCGAGGTCCTCGGTTCAATCCCCAGTCTTTGTAAATTATTTTTTTTTTTTGTTTGCTACGTGATGCTTTAGTTTTATTTTTAAGGGGGGACATCTAGGTAACTGGGAAAAAAAAGCGGATTTTCTGGATTTTTTTTTGGCCAAATGAAGAAGCCAATCGAAAATTTGTAAACTACGTTTTATTATATTAGGTCAAAAGTACAAAATAAAATTTTTTTCGAATAAATCGAAAACAAAATGGCGGCTGTGCAGCATTTCTTCGTAGGCCCTTTTTTGTTAAAGGGGGTCCATGGCCGGACACCTAACGTCCTTAATTTTTAATCTAAAAAAAAAAAAAAATTTGGTTAGTTTCTATACCTCAACAGCTATCGACGGACGTAGGATTTTTTCGATATTTTGATTTTTTAAAAAATGGTGAGTGATTGAAAAAAAGTAGCATTTTTTCGAATAAAAAACGTCACAAAATTATTAATTAAAAAAAAAGTAAGCAAAATAAAAAAAAAATCCGACGTCCGTCGATAGACATAGGTATTTTGAATAAACTGTCAAAAATTGAGATCGATCGGTTAAGATTTGTTCGAGTTATGTGTCCGGCCGCCTCAAAAAAAGTGGTTTCGAGAAAAACGCGTTTAAAGTTTTAAGGTGCCCGGGATATACATGTGAGGCATCGCCGCAGAATGGAAAATTTCGACACTTAGACACTTTTGCCGGACTCTATCTTTTGGTATGTTATTTTTAAGAACCTAAAGCATTTTTTAAGCGAAAAAAAAAATTTCGATTTTTTAAAAATTCTACCTAGATGTCCCCCCTTATCTTAGTTTAATCTATCGTAGGAAATATATATGTGAAAAATCACTGTTTTAAAAATATATCACACTATTTTTATTTATAAACCTTGTTAGAGCGTTACAAAATGTGATGCGTGTATGGCTCAATCAGCTAGTGTGTCTACAAATCCAAAGGTCCCCGGTTCAAGTCCTAGAGAGGGCGACTTGCCTCGAAAAAAGTAATTTTGTATAAATTTCCAAGTATTTATCATTTGCCGTATTTAATTACATAGTAACAATCATAATTCCTTTAAGGGACCGCGCCTTTCAATTAACTACCAACTAGGAGAGCGTCAAATTAAACATCTTCAGGTACGAGTAAATCCAATAATTTAATGGTTGATAGACCAGTTTTTAGATTTTTCGAAAAGAAAATAATTTATTTTAGTGTAGGTTAACAGCTGTAACCGTAAATTGGTTAACAGCTACTAGTGCAAAACTAGTACCAAATGGACTAGTTGTTTCCGAGGACAAGCCTATGAAAAATGGACCAGTTCGTTACAAGGAAATGGACATAACTTGACTAGTTAACTTTCCTGACCCAACTAGTATTTTACTGGTCCAAAACTGATTCCTTTTCCTGCAGGGCAAATAGGGCTCTTACTTCTGCTACAAAAATGAAAAATACTTTTTGAAAAATATAACCTAAGCATTTGATCCACGTAACTGACTATTGATCGAAAATCATATTGATCGGAGCAGAGCAGCAGTAAAGTTTTTAAAATCTAAAACAAATTTTAACTTAAATTGCCCTTTTCCCCTCCCCTTTCCTCATCAGTTTTCTTGGCTGTTGTTCTCTCGGCCGTCGCTCTCTGGGCATCCACTCTCTGGGTTTTGCTCTCTCGGCATGCTCCCACAAAATGAAACGCAATAACTTACAAAATCTAAATAAATTCGATAAAAATACTTAAAACAAGAAAGGAAGGTTGCTTCGGCCAGCCGAAGCTTATATACCCTTGCAGATAATTCATATTAATCACTAATTTTCCGATCGTTCCTATGGCAGCTATATGATATAGTAGTTCGATATTGATAAAATTAAAATCGAAATTCGAAAACATTTAAAAAGAGTCATATCCCGGAGTAGAAGAGAATACAATAAAAACCAACGAAGCTATAATTTATTTCCTATTATATTCCCATTAATGTTCCGATCGTTCCTATGGCAGCTATTGATATAGACGTCCGATTTTAATAAATCGAAATTAAATAAAAACAAGAGAGAACGCTATAGTCGGGTTGGTGTCCAGACTATCTTATACCCGTCACTCGGCTAAAGGGAGTGCGAGGGAGATGAAGATATAAACTTTTATCAGGCATAACTTTTTAACGAATGGTCCGATTTAAAAAATGTCTTCTACATTTCGATAGGTATAACTAAACACAACAGAATTGCATTTATACTTATCCAAAATCTTTGGACACGCCAGACACATTTTAGTATCGTTTGTGGGCGATTATGGGTGATTGTGGGCGTTAGAGGGGGCGTGGCGCTCGGCTGAAATAAACTTGCGCTGCGTAGGAAGCCCAGGAATGTGTGTTGGTAATCCCAACTTTCTAGCTTTTGTAGTTTCCGAGATCACAGCGTTCATACAGACAGACAGACGGACAGACAGACATGACTAGATCGACTCGGCTAGTGATCCTGATCAAGAATATATATACTTTATGGGGTCGGAAACGCTTCCTTCTAGCTGTTACATACTTTTGCACGAATACAATATACCCTTTTACTCTACGAGTAACCCATATATTCTTGATCAGCATGACTAGACGTTTCTGTTTCTACGCAAGCTAGTTCCTCAATTTTAAAACTATCGTCTTTCTATTGCAAGTAGTATATAAGTCGGAACCTGCCGAATCGGAAAATTATATCTAATAGCTCCCATAGGAATAATCGGAAAAATAATTGAAAAACTGATAACTTCGGTGTTTTTGACATATTACCTATTGCCATTGGGAATATCATTTTTATAACTGTCTTGAATTTCGAATTAAATTTTATAAAAATCGGACACCTATATCATATAGCCCCCATAAGATCGATCGGAAAACTAAGGGGAAATTAATAGGAACAAAATTATAGCCTTGTTAATTTTTATTGTATTCACTTTTTTTCTGAAATATATTTTTATTTTATTATTTCAGAATTTCGAATTAAATTTAAAATAAATCGGACGACTATATTATATGGCTGCCTTAGGAAGCATCGATCAAATAATGTCAAAATAATACGTAAACTGCTTTAATTTTGTTTGTTGCAAATCTAAGTTTAACATTTTTGTAATTTCAAATTGCATAGGAATGATCTACAAGGGTATATAAACTTCGGCTGACCGAAGTTAGCTTCCTTTATTGTTAGATTTTACTCTCTCAACTTTGTACGAGCGCATGGTGCAACTATATGTTTAAGGTGGTCTCAACGCAAGATCTGCTCTCTTTTGAGGACGTCATTCGTGCCAGTCTCTTTCTAGCTATCTCATTCTATCGCTTAAGAGAGAAAGAGAGGTAAACATATTTAACGTTCTCAGCAGAGCTGACGAGACCACCTTATGTATTTGCACTATGTGCGAGCGCGCTCAGGGCGAAGAGCGAAAAGAAGAGGACAAAGAGAACGTTCATCAGCGGTGATAGAGAGAAGAAGAAAATTTTTGTGACGGTCATGAATTGGTTTTACTCCGTCCCCGAAAATGCATAACGCGCCAAAGAAGTTTCACTTCAAAAATGGCATTTCCAAAAGTAGGAGGTTATAGGTTCAAAAACACCCAAGCTATAAGTTTATTACATTTTTTCCCCCGATTATTCCTATGGGAGTTATCCGGCTCGTTCCTACTTATATACTACGTGCAACAGAAAGAGAATACAATAAAGACCAAAGAAGCAATAATTTATTCCATATTATATTCCCATTAATTTTCCTATCGTTCCTATGGCAGCTATATTTTATAGTCGTCCGATTTTGAAAAAATTGTATTCGGAATTCAGAATTAGATAAAAAATGGCATTTCCAAAAGTAGGAGGTTCTAGGTTCAAAAACACCCAAGATATAATTTTTTTACATTTTTTTCCCCGATTATTCCTATGGGAGCTATATGATATAGTTGTCCGATCCGGCTCGTTCCGACTTATATACTACCTGCAATAGATATAAGACTTTTGGGAAAGTTTTAGCCCGACAGCTTAAAACTGAGAGACTAGTTTGCTTAGAAACAGACAGACGGACGGACAGACGGACATGGCTAGATGGACTCGCCTAGTGATGCTGATCAAGAATATATACCTATACTTTTTAGGGTCGGAAACGTCTCCTTCACTGCGTTGCAAACTTCTGACTGAAATCATAATACCCTCTGCAAGAGTATAAAAATGTTAAAAACTTGAAAAATTAAACTTAAGCATTTGGGCCATAGAATAACTAATAGTCCAAAAATCATCTTGATTAGAGCAGCGGTTTAGATTTTTAAAATCGAAAAGTTAATTTTAAATGTTGCCCCCAAATTATGGGGGATATCGAAATTATATATCGAAGATTTCCAATTAGGCCTTTTCAAGACCTAAAATTCTGCAAAATCCAAATTTCGAAATTCCAACCACTTTAGAAGTTAATCATTAAATAATATAATTTTTTTGTGCTGAAAATATGGATGTTGGAGCTGCTTGGGGCCACTGGGGGACATATCGGACCTTAGTAGGCGCCTATGAAATACTGTGCAAAAATTTGGCTGCTCAAGCTCTTATGGTTTGGGCTGTGGTCGTATCCCCTTAAAAATCGGTCTTTCACTTTATAATCTTTAAGAGATGAATGTGATCCAAGTAAAAGTCGTGAACTTGTATATTTTTTTATCAGTTAGAATGTTCAATGCAATTTTAATTTGCGCACAAATATGTATACTTGTTTGTAAATTGTAATTTGTAGTTTTGAATGAAAAGAAAACATTTGTACATACAAATGTAGCGAAGTAATTTTTTTATTTCCCGATTCCACATTTGATTGATAATTATTAATTTTAAACTTGTCAAATTTTGCATTGGCTCAAAGGAAATGAATAATTTTATTTGTAT
The DNA here is from genome assembly GCA_037075205.1 of Drosophila prostipennis. Taxonomy (NCBI): domain Eukaryota; kingdom Metazoa; phylum Arthropoda; class Insecta; order Diptera; family Drosophilidae; genus Drosophila; species Drosophila prostipennis. Next base: position 5,282 of record JBAMCJ010002237.1, on the reverse strand, counting down.
TTAAGCACACTATCGACTTTCAAGTAGAAACACACACACATTGTGTGTATGTATTGTATTGTAAATGTATTGTAAGCAAATCAAAACATATCCAAATATACATATGTACAAACGTATTTGATAAAGAGTTCGAATCTTAGGATTAATAGTTAAGTTGGAACTTGGCTTTGCTTTTGTAGTAATTTCCTATTTTCTTCCATTACGGTAATTAAATAGAGCTCTGACTTGTGCTACAAAATGAAAAATACTTTTTGAAAAATATAACCTAAGCATTTGGTCCACAGAACTGACTATTGATCGAAAATCATATTGATCGGAGCAGAGCAGCAGTAAAGTTTTTAAAATCCAAAACAAATTTTAACTTAAATTGCCCTTTTCCCCTCCCCTTTCCTTTCGAAAAGTTAATTTTAAATGTAGCCCCCAAATTATGGGGATATCGAAATTTCTTTGAGATTTCCAATTAGGCCTTTTCAAAACCTAAAATTTTGCAAATACAAAATTTCGAAATTTTAACCACTTTAGAAGTTAAGCATTAAATAACACTAGTTTACAAAATAATATTCTTGGTGTGCTCCCCAGCAATTGATGGCAAATTCTGTTAGTGTTGGACCCCTAGATCGCGAAAATAGCATTAATTTTTTTTTCGATGGCACAGTTTTTTTTAAAGATTTTTTAAAGTTCGAAATGTTAAATTTCGGACTTTTTTCGAACTTCTTCTTATATCTCGGCAGATATCCACCCGATTGGGCCAGTTTTAGTTTTATTTTAAAGTCAATAGATCAAAGCTCAACTTTGCCATACAGATCAATATGATTGGATAAGTAATGGCAGCGTAGAAACTTGACAAAGATGAAAAATGTGTTTTTTGGTCGACTGTAAGTCGGCTGTATATATCGTAAAAACTCGAAATAAATCCGTTGAAAAATCATAATGGGTACAAACTTAAAGTTTACATCCTACCGAATAAAACATGCCGGATATGGCCCAAATCCAAGGAAAACTGGATTTATGGTGGATTTTTAAAGTTCGGATTTTTCCACTTTTTTCGATTGACAAAGTCCAAATTTAAGATTTATCATAGGCGGCGACATGTAAACAAAAATGAGTGGTGATGGCAGCCGGGTCAAAAAATAGCTAAATCAGATATTTAAAAGCTAGAAATTTATAAAAATGAATTTAATTTTTAAAAATTCTTTAAAAAATATTAAAATTCTTGCGTTATGACTGAGAGTATTTTTAATAAGTAATATCCATCTGGACAATTCATTCTTAAAAAGTAGCTAACCTTAACTTTACAAAAGCATGCTCTTTTTAATAAGTACTGCCTTATCATCTAATTATTTTGCTGAAAATATGGATGTTGGAGCTGTTTGGGGCCTCTGGGGGGACATATCGGACCTTAGTGGGCGCCTACTTCCTCAATGGAATACTGTGAACAAATTTGGCTGCTCTAGCTCTTAAGGTTTGGGCTGTGCTCGTATCCCCTTAAAAATCGGTCTTTCACTTTATAATCTTTAAGAGATTATTCCAACGAAATTCATAATTTGACAAGAATAGAATTGAATTCTACCAAAATCTAACTGTTATACGTGTCGTATCTTTACCTTAAAAAAAATAAGAAAGGAAGTTAACTTCGGCCAGCCGAAGTTTATATATCCTTGCAGGTATGCCTATTTAAAATGTTGTTTTTAAATATATATGTATTTTTTATGGGATCGGAAACGTCTCCTTCACTGCGTTGCAAACTTCTGACTGAAATTATAATACCCTCTGCAAGTGTATAAAAATGATTATGACACTGAAGATAATTTATTTTTGTGAAACATTTTTTGATTTTCCTCACATTTTCGGGAAAACAGCAAAAAACAATAACATTGTACGGTTTTAACCTTTATTATACCCGTTACTCGTAAAGCAAAAGGCTATATATTCAAACAAAAGCATGTAACAGCTTGAAGGAAGCGTTTCCGACCCCATAAAGTATATATATATATATATGTATATATTCTTGATCAGCCGAGTCGATCTAGCTATGTCTGTCTGTCCGGCTGACTGTCTGTATGAACACTGAGATTTTGGAAACTATAAAAGCTAGAAGATTGGCATTTGGCATGCAAATTCTAAGAGTTCCTACGCAGCGCAAGTTTATTTCAAAAAGGTGCCACGCCCCCTCTAACGCCCACAATCGCTTATATGCGATTTTAAAAATTTAAATATTTCGGAAAAGTTGTGTTGTTGTGTTTATCAATACCTATCAATACCGTTAAAAAGTTATGCCTGATCAAAGTTTTATAGCTCCATCTCCCTCGCACTCCCTTTAGCTGAGTAACGGGTATCTGATAGTCGGGGCACCCGACTATAGCATTCTCTCTTGTTTTACAATTATTTGCGTCAACTTTGACTATTTTTGCCGTTAACAGGACCCAAAAACACGTCGATATGGGACTCTGGAACGAAATCGGGAGCTAAATTGGAGCTAAACGGAAGGTTATCCGAACTGTACCAATATAAACTCCTCGGTATATTAAAATAAAAATTGCTTTTGATTTCAGTCAGAAGTTTGCAACGCAGTAAAGAAGACGTTTCCGATCACATAAAGAATACATATATATTCTTGATCAGCATCACTAAACGAGTCGATCTAGGCATGTCCGTCTTTCCGTCCATTTATACCAGGGATGCTCAGCCTATATGCACGCGGTGCACATTTGTTTTTGTAAAGTCACAAAGCATGCTTGCTTGCACGCGCCTACCTAACATTGCGCACATTTCAATTTTTCTTTGTGTCGCTGTGCGTAATAGAGAAGAGCGAGCTAAGCCAACAACAATTCCATTGAACTTTTTTTCGACTCAACTCACAATGCAAATTGTGGTTATTAGTGCAAAAGTATGTAACAGCTAGAAGGAAGCGTTTCCGACCCCATAAAGTATATATATTCTTGATCAGGGTCACTAGCCGAGTCGATCTAGCCATGTCTGTCTGTCCGTCTGTCTGTCCGTCTGTATGAACGCTGAGATCTCGGAAACTATAAAAGCTAGAGGTATGGTATTTGACATGAAGATTCTTGGAGTTCCTACGCAGCGCAAGTTAGTTTCCAGAAGATGCCACGCCCCCTCTAACGCCCACAATAGCTTATAAACGATTTTAAAAATTTTAATATTTCGAAAAAGTAAAAATGCAGTTATGGTGTGCTTATCAATACCTATCGAAATGTAGAAGAAATTTTTTTAATCGGTCCATTCGTTAAAAAGTTATAGCTGATCAAAGTTTATATCTCCATCTCCCTCGCACTCCCTGTAGCTGAGTGACGGGTATCTCATAGCCGGGACACCCACCCGACTATAGCGTTCTCTCTTGTTCCGACTCAAATGTATAAAAATTCAATTATTTCTTTCAAAAACATTTTTTCAAACATACTAAGGACACTAATAAGTGAGTTTCTCGTGTGTATCCAAATGAGCCCTAAGCCTAGCGGCGAACGCTAATTGTTTTGGGCCTATAAGTGTCAGGTCCTTCCACATTTTTTTTTTACTCCGCAATTAAGATTTGAGTTCAGCTTCACATCCTAAAGGATAAATGAATTAAAAACTCAAAGGATCTTAAAATATAAATTAATTTTTGATTTAACTAAAGAAATGACCCTTGGGAAGTGCATATTTTTTCGCAGATTTAGCTCATCCAGTGCTGTCGAGAGCTAATGATTATGAATTAAAGGTGTCTTAACATTTCCACAAAACAAAATTGGAAGTCCACATAACGAAAAAATGTTCGAAAACACTATATTTTTAGACGAAACTACGCCAAAAGTCCTTCCAAGGGTCGAGAGTAGTTATACCCGTTACTCGTAGAGTAAAAGGGTATATTGTATTCGTGCAAAAGTATGTAACAGCTAGAAGGAAGCTTTTCCGACCCTATAAAGTATATATATTCTTGATCAGGATCACTAGCCGAGTCGATCTAGCCATGTCCGTCTGTCCGTCTGTCCGTCCGGATGAACGCTGAGATCTCGAAAACTACAAAAGCTAGAATATTGGGATTACCAACACATATTCTTGGGCTTCCTACGCAGCGCAAGTTTATTTCAGGCGACCGCCACGCCCCCTCTAACGCCCACAATCGCCCATAGTCGCCCACAAACCATACTAAAATGTGCCTGGCGCCCACATTTTCAAATATTTCTGATAAGTATAAATGCAATTTTGTTGCGTTTAGTTATACCTATCGAAATGCAGAAGAAATTTTTTAAATCGGACCATTCGTTAAAAAGTTAAGCCTGATCAAAGTTTATATCTCCCTCGCACTCCCTTTAGCTGAGTTACAACATTTAGTCGGGACACCAACCCGACTACAGAGTTCGCACTCCCTTTAGCCGAGTGACGGGTATTAGATAGTCGGGACACCAACCCGACTATAGCGTTCTCTCTTGTTTTTACTTGGCAACAACAACAAAAGGCATTGTATCCATGTAAAGTTAACTTTAAATTGTTGGTAAACAAAATGGTAGTCATGCCAAATATAAAAAAAATTATTGGCCACTATGTTAATTTATTAGATTTTTTTGGTAACTGGTTGAAATAAGCTGTGTCCTTTTTAAAAAATATTTGTAAAATATTTAAAAAATCATACAATTATTAAATACTGATGAGTATCATCATAGATGTATTCTGCGTTTAAATTATTTTGATAACATGTTTTGTTTACCATTTTTGGACCGAGAGTTTTGCTCCGAGTAGTCGCACCAGGATAAAATGTCTGTGAATAGACTGTTAATCGACATTGTGTTTACATTTTTATTGATTTTCTTTAGGATAGTAAAGTCGTCTGCGTAGGAAAAGAATTTAAAGCCCCTATGGACTTCAATGGTGCGGCAAAGTTTGTTGTATGAAATTAGGAAGAGAATTACAGACAGTGGTGAACCTTGAGGGATCCCATTGTACAGTGGTTTGTTATCGGAATAGCTATTGTTGACTTTGACTTTGATTTTGCGGTTGGTTAGGAAATTCTTTTTACAAAAATTTAAGATTTTTGGTCCAATCTCCCATCTTTTTTTAACTCGTCTATTATTGCGTGGATACCTATTTATCATAAGCTTTCTCGAAGTCGAGACTAATAACTGAAAGATGACTTCTGGTTGATAGGGCGGTGGTAGTCTGGTAGTCTAACAAGGTTAGGCATTCAGATACGGACATACCCTTTCGAAAACCAAGTTGTCGACTGTCTAGGAGCTTGCTGTTAGTAGCAAAGCCACCAGAGTCGATTTGCTATGATTTTGTCTAGTACC
>JBAMCJ010002222.1:0-14211 GCA_037075205.1 Drosophila prostipennis | reverse complement strand
TAAAAGTTTAATTACAACCGTATTGTCTGACCACGGATGATGTTCAAAACTCAGAAGAATATTTAAATTTATGAAATAAAAGCAGAAAAAAAAGGTTTTCCTAAACAATAAAATCGTTTTTGGAAATGCAGCAATTAGTTCATGTTGAAATTTTTTATTAAATTCACGAAAAAAAAAAGGAAACTAAATTGTTTTTATTGCGGTGCACGAAGCTTGGATAATAGGCAAAAGCGGTTAATCGCAATCGCCTAACCGCTGTCGAAGGGGGCCACATTTGTTGTTGTTGTGCTTGCACAAGCAACAGCTGTCAGGTGCCACTCACGCGTGTCTCTTATCTGTTCTTTCTATTCTACTCTTTTCTTTTCTTTGCATACAGGTTTTGTCTCAGGGGGTTTAGTTATGCTCAGGGTCAATTATTTTGCGATATATTTGTCGTTTGCGATTTTTTCGGTTTTGCCGTACACTTTATTCATGGAAATAAATATCTCCTTTCATTAGAATTTTGTGATCTAAATTTTAGATCAAGTTAAACATATCAGTTGGTTCGTTTTGAATCTAGGTCAACACCCGTATTGGTTCGATCAAACTTGAGAGAAACTAGATCAGTTCTATTATTGGCGCTAGGTCAGTTCTTCAGAGGTTCGATCAAACAGAGAACAAAGTAGGTCAACTTCCGTGGGAAGTAAGAGAAACAGCCGATCCAACGAGAAGTTCATCGACCTGTGCGTGAGGTTGGATCCTATAAAATTTATCTAATTTCCCAATCTAATAATATCTTTAAGATTTAATCGTAAATTTATTTATTTCCACTGTAAATATAAGTACTAGAATTTTTCTTTGCGTTTTGTGTTCCTCGTGGGAGGTTTAAATTTCTTCTTATTATTTTGAGTTTCTTGTCTGTCCTAAATCTTCAAAGTAATCCACCATGTCAGATACCGAAGAAAATCGCGGCAAAAGTGTCCTCTGTGTGAATCTTTATTCGATGTTGCCTGACTTTTAAAACCAAATGTGGTCATGTTTTTCACACGTCCTGTATCGCAGCCCATTCCAAAAAGAAATCAACGTGTCCTACTTGTAATTCAAGTGTGCTTCGAAAAAGCTGGTACTCCATCTCAAAATACTCGGGCAAATAAAGGGCAAATATTAGAATCTACACCCAGTGGTTCATCAGGGGCAGCAGTTTTGGGACTGGCACAGAAAGAGCTGATCCAGAGCACAATTTTAGACGCTGTAAAGTCCATACAAAATGATTTGATGACCCAACTATCGGAACAGATGACCAGGCAGATTGAAGCTAATGTTCCTGCACCCGCTCCAGCTGAAAAAAATGCCAACCCGGGGGCATTACATGGAAGGAGTCTCTAGGCCAAATTCCAATTACTCAACATGGATGGACCATCGTGGCTCCGGTCGCGAAACACCCAGAAGTAATCTCTCAGACGCAGTTTTTCAGAGGCCCGACAAAGTAGGCCATATTTTAAACAGTTGGAAATTGCGGTTTAGGTGGAAATCCTGAATATTCCAGTGTCGATAATTTTATTTACCGGGTAGAGGCTCTCACGAGACAAACGCTAGAGGGAAATTTTTCGATCCTAAGCAGCAATGCTAGCCTTCTGTTTGAAGGAAAAGCAAGAGAATTTTACTGGAGGTACCACAGAAATACCCACGAGCTGCGATGGATTATCCTTGCAATGCACGTAGAAGGCAATTCAGAGAGGAGCGGACGGATTTAGATATCCGTGAAGCGATTCGAGATAGAAAGCAGCGGGAAAGGGAAGGATTCGATACGTTTTACGATGCAATTCAAGAACCAATGGACCACCTGGATATGCCTCTAACCAATATGGAGCCAGTGGAAATTTTAAAAAGAAATCTAAGGCTAGAAATAAGACATGAAATTCTTAATATTCCTGTTCAATCGGTAGAAGGTTTAAGGTCAATATGCCGACGCAGGGAAAGCTTTTTAGAAGATGTCCGAAAATCCCAGGGGTATCACGTGCTACAGTGCCTCTTCCGCAAGCAGGTCTCTGAGTTGGTTGAGGAAAGGAAAGATGCTGAGGAGTTCTCCGAGGCGAATTAAATAGCGAAGTTCAGTGCAGTGGCGCTTATATGCGCTGGAATTGTCGTAAGGAAGGCCATCGATACTAAGCAATGTCGAATGAAGCGCAAAGTGTTTTGTTTTTTGCGTGGCGCTCCAAATATTTACAGCCATACTTGTCCGAATTGTTTAAAAAACGGGAAAGCGAACACTTCTCAGCGGTCGACAGCAGTCAAGTGTTCCGAAGGACAAGTCGACGCATCGGGGATCTGAACTAGTATGTCCAGTTCAGACTTTGAAAGGCCCAGTGAAAGCATCGCCATTTGATAGGGCCACGCGAATGTTGGCTAGATCTTTTGGCTCAACCAGTAGTAGACTTAAGGCCAAATTTTGAGGAAAAAGTGGTGTCCAGAAATACTAATGAATAAGGTCCTATTGGAATAATGTTAAAACGATAAATACCAGCCGAAGCTTATATACCCTTGCAGATAATTCCTATTAATCACTAATTTTCCGATCGTTCCTATGGCAGCTATATGATATAGTAGTTCGACATTGATAAAAAAATAAAATCGAAATTCGAAAACATTTAAAAAGACTCATATCCCAGAGTAGAAGAGAATACAATAAAAGTCAACGAAGCAATAATTTATTTCCTATTATTTCCATTAATTTTTCGATCGTTCCTATGGCAGCTATATGATATAGTCGTCCGATTTTAAAAAAATTTTATTCGAAATTCAGAATTAGATAAAAAATGGCATTTCCAAAAGTAGGAGGTTCTAGGTTCAAAAACACCCAAGATAAATTTTTTTTACTTTTTTTTCCCCGATTATTCCTATGGGAGCTATATGATATAGTTGTCCGATCCGGCTCGTTCCGACTTATATACTACCTGCAATAGATATAAGACTTTTGGGAAAGTTTTAGCCCGATAGCTTTAAAACTGAGAGACTAGTTTGCGTAGAAACAGACGGACAGACGGACAGACGGACAGACGGACAGACGGACGGACAGACGGACATGGCTAGATCGACTCGTCTAGTGATGCTGATCAAGAATATATATACTTTATGGGGTCGGAAACGTCTCCTTCACTGCGTTGCAAACTTCTGACTGAAATCATAATACCCTCTGCAAGGGTATAAAAAATATATTTTTGGTCCCAAAAAAATTCTTTTGTTTTTAAAAGTAGATTAAGAATTGTCCAAAGTTTCTGGGAAAAATAACTTTTGGCTGCTCCCACTGATCACGCGATGCAATTGATAAGACTAAACTTTGTCAACTGTTGCTCGCTTCCCAGTCCAATTTTGCATGCATTTCTAAAGTCCAACTTTAAAAACCGTTATCTTCCAAAAAAAAATTATTTGTTTTGTTTTGTGCCTGTTTTCGTAATAGTTGAACATTTCTAAAAGTGCTGCTAAAAGCTCATCGACCTCAAAAATAGTTCAACTTTTGCTAAAAATCCCGCTAGATTGGCAAAATCTTACACTGTGCATCGATAGGTCTGCTGCACATGTGTCAAACACATGCAGCATTAAACCAACTAAACTTTATTTCTGTGCGCACCGCTGGTCATGCAACAAAACCCATCGCATTTCCATTGTTTGGACCCAGGAAATCTGCTGTTAAAACTGCAGGTTCTAAATGTGCTTTTGGGTCTAGTGCATGCATTAATGGTTGCCAGCCATTCTTAAAAAATAATCTTTTTTGTTCTATTATAAGCTTGGAAATTATCTCAACATAAAATCTTAACATTAGAGGAATATTATGCGAAAAAAAAGAAAATTCCTACACCTTTTACCTCAAAAAATCGATATATTTATGATTACACGAAATAAAGCGAATAAAGTACTATTAAGCAATTACGCTTTTCCGGTTTGGAACACGTAATAGTAAATGTTTTATAAAATGTCGAGTTCGACTATGAAATGCCGTTAGTGAGTAGGTATTTGATTTTATTTATATGAATACGTGTAACTTTCACGTTTGAGTCCTTACAAAATTTGAATTTCACAATCTAAAGGGAAGAAGTCTGCAAGTTGGAACGGTCTGTAGGTTGGGATAGACTTTCTCAGAACTTTTCAAAAATCCATTTGTTTCAAAATTTTGTTTTTCTTCGCTAAGGATCTTTTTTTACAAAATACAAAAAGGCAGGCTTAAGTCAGATTTTTAGTCTTCAAATCGTTTTAAAAATTGTTTTCCGTTTATTTCAAGTTTACAAAAAAAAAAGGTAGGGGTAATGACCAAAATGCAGGGTATAACCTCTCCCCTATTAGTGTTAAGGAAGTCTACATTTTGAAGATCCCAAGATCCAGCTAATTGTTTTTGACAGGTCTTTCTTCTTTTAGCTACAAACTATTAACTTTTAAGAAATAAAATGATCATAAAAACTATGTTACTCGTGCAATAAATATTATATATCGAGATTGAAACAAACATTAATAAGATGAGTCTTTCGGGAGTATTAAAACGAAACTTTTGGTAAAGAATTACTATTGAACTATTTTTTTAGTGTATTAGAGTATAACCTTTTAGTACATAGATAATAGGTATAATTAGTACAATATTTAAATTGACACTTATTTTTTTACTGGTAATGACAAAGTACAACGGATATGGAATCATTGGACAAGCGGATGGCTTAGTTGTGTCACAACAAGTACTCAATAGTTGCACTCGACACGATGGGAAATGGATCAATCGTTTTACCTGTAATCCTTGCATTATTTATTACCATTGAAATTGAAATCATTGTAAGTAATTCTTAAAAAAAAACGGTAGACCAAAATAAAAACAAATGTTCGTTAAGAACGCTTCTAGATTCAGGTTTACCAACTTTGTTTGTGACTCAGTGGATGAGTCTTGGATTTCGGTGCACAAATGTCGTTTAAAGGCTATTCGAAGGGACAGAACCAACCTGAGTTTCAATGGAACAGTGAATAAACTAGTCACTAACCTTCGAGTACATGCTCAAATTTTCAAGCGGGGCAATGCGTTTATGCCGTGGCTCTACAATATCACCATCGATGGCTGTCGATTCTTGCGGAAGCCATATGAAGCGCCGGTAGTACTTGTTTTTAATCTATTTAAACAATACTCCAACTTTAATTTCACATGCCCCTATAAGGTAAGTTATTCGTATTACTTGCAATCTTAGAAAAAGTTTTTAAAAACTATATATTTTACAGGGACCAGTATACGTAATGGGGTTTCATCTCATAGGAGAGCAGATTCCAGTGCCGCTTCCTTCTGGAGAGTACTTGATATTAATAAAGTGGTACACTAATAAGGTTTTTATAATTTCTACAGGAATATATTTTTCGTTTGAAGAGAATTTATCATGAAGCTCGTATAGTTTAATAATTTTTTCTTTTACATAATCTACGAATAAAGCAATATGTTCATTTAAGTTACCAGAAATGTATTTACTAGGAAGAGATGCGAAGAAGAAAATCAACGTAAATCTAATGGATACAAAATATTTTGGGGGTAATATATACACATTGGAAAATTAAAATGGAGACATGAATTCGGTATTTCTGCTGATTCAGCAGAAAAATAAGATAACTGATCACTGATGGAATGTTTTCATGGCGGAAAACTTCGATAAGAATTAACCAAATTATTAATGCATTTATTACTGATTACTGATTACGCGGCCAAAAGCCAATCAAAGTGCATTCATTTTATAAATAAGAAATTGATTGACTCTCTTTGATTACATGATGATCTGCCTCTGATAATTGTAAAATAATTGCAAGCAAAGGAAGTAATATTGAAGGGGAAATTAGGCAGTAAAGTAGCTTTATTTTAGGCACAGCTTAAATATTATTCTACATCAAAATAAAGTGCGATGCGGACTCAGATGATCGTTCTGGCTCTTTTCGGAGTATTTTTACCCTATAACATACGCTTAAACGTAAGTCCACGCCTTGGAAAACCACCCAGTGAGGATTCTCCTAATCGGAATTTTAAGGATGCGGTCGTTTTTAAGTTTACCAACTTAATTTGCGAGAGTTACAATACATCCTGGTTCGTGTTCCACAACTGTCGCTTGAAGGCTGTGGGTAGAAACAAGGTTCTACTCAATTTGAATGGCACTGTTTTGCATCCTGCCTACGATGTACATATTCACGGCAAGATTTTAAAGAGGGCGAATGGCTATAAACCTTGGCTTTTTGACGAAAAGTTCGATGCTTGTCGATTTATGCGACATCGCTCCGTTCCGATTGCCACTATTGTACTGGGGCTCTTTAAGGAATTTTCAAATATAAACCACACATGTCCCTACATGGTAAGATTTTTCACCTTTCCATTCAAAAGTGTTAACCGAAACTATTATAGGGTCCACAAATAATTAAGGACTTTTATCTGAAGCCCGAACTCCTACGTCTTCCCTTTCCCACTGGCGATTACATGTTGACTTTGCGTTGGTTTTTTGATATGAAAATGCAATTTGACACCAATGTCAGTTTTACATTTGTCGAAGATATTCTCAAAAAAAGTTAGAAAGTTATTTGTGAGTGCGTTATTCGTAATACTACATTATAGTTATTTGGTAGCTCTGTAAAAAATTTTAAAATAGTTTAGGGGTGTTTGTTTTTTATCACGTTAAAAAGGAAATAAACTGAAATTTCTTCGGATAACGGCTTTGTATTATAGTTATTCCACAACGACAACATTAATGTTGGTGAGTATAGACTTAAAATGTTAAAATAACTGTTGTATTGTATATGATCTTTAACCAGAAAGCGAGAAAGAAAGTTAAATTCCGCAATCTGAAGTTTATTTAAAAACTAATCCCCAAAATATTACAAAAACTATACATAACAAGAAAGGAAGCTAGCTTCGGCCAGCCGAAGCTTATATACCCTTGCAGATATTTCATATTAATCAATAATTTTCCGATCCTTCCTATGGCAGCTATATGATATAGTAGTTCGATATTGATAAAATTAAAATCGAATTTCGAAAACATTTAAAAAATTTCATATCCCAGAGTAGAAGAGAATACAATAAAAGTCAACGAAGCAATAATTTATTTCCTATTATATTTCCATTAATTTTCCGATCGTTCCTATGGCAGCTATATGATATTGTCGTCCGATTTTGAAAAAATTTTATTCGAAATTCAGAATTAGATAAAAAATGGCATTTCCAAAAGTAGGAGGCTATAGGTTCAAAAACACCCAAGATATAATTTTTTTGCATTTTTTTCCCGATTGTTCCTATGGGAGCTATATGATATAGTTGTCCGATCCGGCTCGTTCCGACTTATATACTACCTGCAACAGAAAGAAGACTTTTGGGAAAGTTTTAGCCCGATAGCTTTAAAACTGAGAGACTAGTTTGCGTAGAAACAGACGGACAGACGGACATGGCTAGATCGACTCGTCTAGTGATGCTGATCAAGAATATATATACTTTATGGGGTCGGAAACGTCTCCTTCACTGCGTTGCAAACTTCTGACTGAAATCATAATACCCTCTACAAGGGTATAAAAACTAGAAACTATTTTGCTTAGAAACAGACGGAGGGATATAACTAGAACGAATCGTCTTATGGTGCCTTGATCAGCACCGTTTTATGGGATTGGAAATGTTATATTCACTGCTTTGCAAACTTCTGACTAAAATTATAATACCCATTGCAGGGTTATAAATTTTTTTTTTTTTTTTTGTTTACTTAGTCTATACAAATTTGTTTTGACCACCATTAAACCTATAATTTCTAATTGACAAATAATTACATCGCTAAATATTAAAACTACTATATCGATTAGTAGTTTTATAATGTCATTAAATACTATTTTAAACTAATACCGAATCGGTTTAGTACAATGTTGTCAAAGCTAGTCAAAAGTCTTCTCTGCGCAGGGCTCCTCATCAATACCCTAGTCTTAAATGTAAAAAGTTGTGAAGTCAAGTTTTAATTCGGTCGTTGATAAACCTATTCTTCCTACAGGACGCAGTTGTCTTCAAGTTTACAAATTTTGTTTGCCTGAGCCACAATCAGTCATGGTTCGTGTTCCATTACTGTCGTCTGAAGGCCGTCAGTCGTAATAGGGTCCTCCTCAACGTAAATGGGACTGTTCTACACCCGGCCAATGACATAAGTATTCATGCCCAGATTTTTAAAAAGGCAAGCGGGTTTAAGCCTTGGCTAATAAATGCAACAGTCGATGGGTGTCGGTACATGCGGAAAAACTACAACCCTGTTTTAGGAATAATCTTTGACCTCTTCCAAGATTTCTCCAACATAAATCACTCATGTCCATTTGTTGTAAGTATAAAACTGTTTTTATATTTTAAACTGTCATTTTACCATCACAGGGTCTACAATATGTAAAGGATTTTTATCTGAGGCCAGAAAGATTGAAGTTGCCATTTCCAACCGGAGAATACATGTTATCTCTACAGTGGTCCTTCGACAAGAAACCCCAATTCGATACAAATGTCAGTTTTTCATATATGGAAGATCTTATGAATAGAAATTAAGATTTATGTCGAAGTAGTGACAAAATAAATGTATTCAGTGTTTATAATTTTTTAGAACAACAAAAGTATGGGCGCGCCAATATTGTCACCACAAAAAACAAGAGAGAACGCTATAGTCGGGTTGGTGTCCCGACTATCTTATACCCGTCACTCAGCTAAAGGGAGTGCGAACTCTGTAGTCGGGTTGGTGTCCCGACTATCTAATAAACGTAACTCAGCTAAAGGGAGTGCGAGGGATATAAAAACTTTGATCAGGCATAAGTTTTAAACGAATGGTCCGATTTAAAAAATTTCTTCTACATTTCGATAGGTATTGATAAACACAACAAAACTGCATTTTTACTTTTCCGAAATATTTAAATTTTTAAAATCGTTTATAAGCTATTGTGGGCGTTAAAGGGGGCGTGGCACCATTTTGAAACAAACTTGCGCTGCGTAGGAGCTCCTAGAATCTGCATGCAAAATGTCAATCTCCTAGCTTTTATAGTTTCCGAGATCACAGCGTTCATACAGACAGACAGACAGACAGACAGACGGACAGACAGACATGGCTAGATCGACTCGGCTAGTGATCCTGATCAAGAATATATATACTTTATAGGGTCGGAAACGCTTCCTTCTACCTGTTACATACTTTTGCACGAATACAATATACCCTTTTACTCTACGAGTAACGGGTATAAAAATGTGAAATATATATACTACAATTTACCCATTCTTTATTGTTCGATTGTTCGAGGTTATGCTGTAATTTTTGTCATCATTTTCTAGCCACTGAATCTTGCTTAAATCTATTGAAAAGTAGTTAGCGCTCTTAAATTTGAAGCCATTACATAATCTTTTTTCTTAATAATTAAAAAATATTTCAGCATTCTCTATACAAAAAAAATGTGGTTTTATGTGTCAGATTGTTATGTTTTTTTTATAACGGATGTTATGTTGTAATTATTTTGTTGAATGTTTTTATACTGCGCAGCACCTGTGTAATGCTTTTGGCGCCGGAAGCAGTCGACCACTTTTTCTTTGACAAAATCTCATAAAAACGAGAAAGGAAGGTAACTTCGGCAAAGCCATGCTTTTATACACTCACAAAATATGATATGGATTGTCCAAGATCATAAAATCAGCCAAGGCATAAACGTCTTTCTGGATGCTTGACCTAAATCTGATTCAAAACGATTGGGAAAGTTCTATGTTAAATCCTTTTAAAATTGGGTGATTTAAGTTATTAGAATCAAAAGTCTTTATCTATATTTCATCATCATTTTAGGAAAATGTAAATACTCATCGAAAGAGTAAAATATAAACTTTGCGCAGTACATTTAATTAAGTAAATTTGTTGTAGTTTCAATATAAAAGTTTTGCACAACGTGGCGAGTGAACGAATTGCAGGATTTTTTATTTTAAGTGGGTCATTAAAATACAAATCATGGGCAGCCTAACCAAACTTACCGATTTGGTCCAAATTAGTTATTGTCACCGTTAAGAATTATATCTGGAAGGCAAGAAAATAACATAATATGTTTATTGGAAACATCAAACTTGTAGAACGAATTCCTAAAGTTACGAACTGATAACCGAGTTACTACGATGTTTCCCATCTTAAAAACCAGGTTTCGTAGTCGCCTTAAGAGGCGCTAATGTATCTACTATTGACAATGGTATACCAACCAAGCGGCAATCGAAAGATAAACAAAACCAACTGCTCGCCCCAAAAAGAATACAACCATCTTATGAGGCAAGCTACCAATTTTAGGCATATGATATCGACATAGGTGAAGAGGCCCAAAGCGATGGTACAAAGAACAAGAATCCGGCGAGCGGCCAGTTACAGATTTAGATTTAGATACAGATACTTTTGAGTGATCTCTTTGGCTTCTAACGTGAGCGGGAATTCTCGAGGTCAGCCACTTTTGCCAGCTGGCCCCTCCCCCTCCCACGGCCCCTTCGCCACATGCATAGCTGCCTGTATTCTCCATTCTCGGACACTCTAGACCGCCATTTACTCTCATCTAAGACCCAGCTCTGTCCGGTTTTTCTTTTAGCTTTTTGCTTTTTGCTTTTGGCCCGCAGTGCATTCGTATTTCTGTTGATGTGGCGGCTGCTTCTGGTGTGTGGTTTTACTTAATTTACTTTACTGTTATGTTTTTGCTTTCCGCTCGTTAGGCAAGCCAGGCAGTCCAAGACAGGCGATGCAGTCGCTCCATCGACTTGTGTATCTGTCAGATACTTTTCGGCTGGTTCTGAGTGCAACCATCGTGTCGTCATACACTTGAACTTTTTGGGTGTGCACCGCCCCACACCGTTTCATAACCAATCCGTTTATAATAACAAAAATAAAAATAAATGGCCAGCGAAATGCCAAAGTTTAATGCCAAACTGATTTCTAAACAAACAACTTATTGCAGTTCTCTCGTCTTTCGAGTTATTACTACACTACACAATTTGGCTGTAGTCAAATGTGGCAAGGTGTTGTGGGTTCCGCGATTATGCAATCACATTTTACCACCAGTTGCCATTATCAACTCACATAAAAAATATTAGTTCAGGCTCAAATCAATAACGAATTTTGTTCACATTTTATGGGGGTATTGGCTATATGGCTTTGATTTTTATTGGAGAGTCTCGGAAAGAGCTAACGACCCGCCCATTAACAAAGAAGGCTCTTTGTGTTCCATTGACACAGTTTGCAGTTTATGAAGTTTTATTTATCTTACTCTCATATATACCAGTGATTGGGACTGAAGTCAGACCTTCTAATCGTGGCCTCTACGAATAACGGCGACCCCAATTCTGTAATCCTATCCAATAGATGATAACTTGGCTCTTGATGGATTTCAGAAATGCCATAGATCCAAGAATTGAGCACAAACAGATGTACAAATGTAAGTTACAAATAAAATCAACATTAATCCTTTAAAAACTATTTATTTAATAAATAACATGGCAATATTAAACTTCTGAAAAGGTTCGCTTTGCAAACCTTTTTCCTCGAAAAGTTTGGGAAGCATTGAGAGTAAGCAGATGCCTTTGACAACTTCAATATACTGGAAAAACCCAAGAGGGATCACTGTTTGCTCTGGCAAGGGATAAGGTGCTGAAAAGGGGACTGATGCGAACTTGGCTGGGGCTGAGACAAAAGGCGTGAAGCCTAAACCGATGATAAGTGTCTATAATGTCTATGAATATCCGGCCGCAGGCAGACTTGAAGAACCCGCCAGAGCCCAAAGTAGTAGACAAACAATGTCAGCCAAAGGATCCGCTCTTGAGGGGAGGCGATAAAGGGTAAGGAACCATAATGACAACATGACATGCAAAGTTTTGTCAAAGCCCAGACAGGCAAACAATGTTCGAGTTGCTGGATGCGAGCGAGGATGCGGTTGATGGCAGAGATGAGGATGAGCTCCCCCTGGCAGGCATAAGTAGCCAGAGCGGCTGGATGCGGGCCTTAATCAACTCCCGGAGTGGGGGTGGCCTTTGTCATCATTTTGCATTTCTTACATTTTTGTTTAGCACGTTATATGAATAACTAATTGAGGGCCGTACACCACAACACGTACGAAAGGTATTCGAGGCAGGAATGTGGGCATGCACTAAGAGAAACTGGGAGCTAATTGGGTTTATTATGCGTTATACATTGTATTATTTTTGTAAAAGCACTTTTTGATAACCAGTTTAGTGTGTTCATCATAAATGTTTAAGAACCCAGTACAGTACCGTACTAAATTTAAATAACAATTAAGATCCCTAATCAATCAATTTTAAAATGATTCCTCCTAACTTTACACTGTAATCCAGACCTTTTCACAGTGCAAGGCTTCCATTAGATACATCTCCGCGAGGAAAAAACCCATAGCCTGTTGAGGGCGGGCGTTCGTGGCAGAGCCGACAAACCATGACTGGGCATAACAACCAGCCACCGACTACCAACGACCAACTGCACACTGAAATCTCGGATCCATGAAGAAGTGGAGTAGGACAGCAGCAGCAGAAGCAGCAGCAGAAGCAGCAGCAGAGGCATCGGGCCAGTTCAGCTTTGGATCTTCGATTCTTGGCTCTGTGGGCTAAACTGGTAGCACATTTCCTTCTTTCTTTTTCATTTGCTTCTCTTATTTTTTTGCCAGTCCAGGGCTGAGTCATCCTCAAGTCGGCAGTCGGCTGCCAGTGTTTTGCATTAGGCCAAGTTCGATGACTAAGCAGACTTGATTTCAGGTTCTCCCTTCGCGGCCGGCCGGCATAACTTCAATGTGACCGCATCTTCAGCGTGATTGCTGGCCTGCCAGACCGAGCAGATGTTGTCATGTCCATGTGGTCGCGAGTGTTGGGGCGCTCTTGAACTTGGTCGTAGGTTTCGGTCAATGAATTCGAGGCTGAGGACTGACAGGGCCACAGGAATTTGTAGAGACTCAAAAGAATGTTGCTGTTGGATCACCAGTTAGGGTTAAAAACGCCTAAATGCTCTATGAGCTATGACACAATCGACCGATCTATAAAAAATGAGTAGGTATATCTTGAAGTAGCAGTATATGATCAAAAGAGACCAGTGGACATGACCAGATCGACTCTGCTGTTGATGCTGATCAAAGATCTATTTACTTTCTAAGGTCGCAAATGTCTCCTTATAAATTTAAAAGTTTTATATTACTAAAAAAAAAAATAGAAAACCCAAAATCTGTTTATAGCCAATGGCAGAAGATGACTTAAGGTATATGAAGAAAACTGTATGGTGTTTATAGAAGCGAAATAAAGTGTGTTTATCCTAGGGAAATGCAAATTCATCCCAGTTTGAGAGCCACTGCTTACTGCTAACTGGCGATTTTTGTAATTACGAGTGATTTCCCCTGCGAATCGTTACCGTATGGCCTATAATTTAGCTAGTTTTCTCAATTTGCTCGGCCACTTCCCGCAGATCCAGTTTTTCAATTGCAATCAATTCTTAGTTTCCATTTCATTCGTATTCAAAGTTCAGCGTCTCCCTCTCTTATAGATACATTGATTCACAGATACTGCACACTCACAATTACAAATAGAATTCAATGAGTAGAATCAGCACAATGATCGTTTATAATTAATTTTCCTTTAAACTACTTTTGTGGTGTTGTCGATCTCTAATTCTTGTTTTTGTATTTCATTCCAGTCTTTTTGCCTTTTATGTTTCGCAGCCAGAGTGGGAACAATTTTGTTTCGCTTTTGCGTTTAGTAGGGCGATCGATTTTTGCGGTTTATGGCTTGACTTTTCACTTGCGATCAAAATCGATAAGGAATTATTTATTACAAGATCAGTTCCTACCTTGCGCTTGCGATGACTTTATAAAAACTTAAGGGGGAGGCACAAAAATGGGTAGAAACAATGACAGTGTATTTCAAGTAATCAAAAAAATAAAAAAGTAGAAATTATAGCCGTTAATGGTGATATATTTTTTAAACGGAGATATTACAACAAAGAGAATTATGAGCCGTTTTTTGGTTTGGTGGTTTGTGTTTAAAAACCCAAAATTAAAAGTGTTTCTTAAGTTTTAACAGATGCGGGCGGCTTTCCAGCCTAAATTTTTTAAATTCTCTCTCATCCAATCTGGTTATTACATCTATTAGCACTGCATCTTAAAAGGTTTCGCCCCCAGCAGCCCCCACAAATACCATGCAAATAATTTTCCTCTCATACCTTGAGCGAC